>CABHPP010145190.1:0-35975 GCA_902168425.1 Peromyscus attwateri
TCACCCACCTCCCCACCTCACCCAACAGCAACAGCAAGGGACCTTCACTTCCTGCCTTATCTATGTGCTGGGGCATCTGGGAGTCATTTATTAGGGACCAGTTCCCATGATAAGAAATGAATGGACAAGATTGAGCAGCAAGACAACAGCCAGGGGGAAACTGAGGCACCTCGGCCAGCCCAGAGCAAGTACAGAGAACACTGCCCACCAAAGTCCTGAGTTTATGAAAACCTTCTGCCTTTCTCCTAAAAGGCAATTGCCACAGCTTAGCCTAAGGGAGTTAATGGCTGCTGGTGCTCACCAGCTCCTCAGCTACTGCCGGGCACCGTGTGGACAGGAAAACACCTGACACACTGACATCCCCTGCCAGCTCAAAGCCTTTGGGAGCACCTCACAGAGCAGAGCTCAGCTGAGCACAGGCTGTCTGACCCCCATACTGTTCTTCTGTTGGCTGGGGTGCCTTTGTGGCACTGGCACCATGGGGTGTAAACAGGTCAGATGATGAGGGAGGTAAGGGGTCTCCTGACCCCTGACCCTTAGCAGATTAACCTCATCCACACTCTAACCCAAGGTGGGGCCGGTCTGCCTGCTGCTACTACCACCCCCAACCCTTCCATGAGAAGTTATAGTCTTCAAGTGACAGGTGCAGAAGGTGCCTGGGTTGTCATGACAACAAATGAGGTCAGCACTCAAGCTGTACCTAGATCCCTCCCGCAAGGCCTCGGGGTGTGAAGGTGGGCTCTGCTCCTCTGGGTCAGGTCCCAGCCGCTGGTTAACATGGTGACTGGGACTTGTTAGGAGGTGCCACAGTGGCTCCCTCGACACAGCTCTGTGACAAGCAGGCGAGTTTCCTGGCAGGCTGCTCTGTGGCTTGGAGCCGTCCTCTACTTTCTGGGCACTGAACCCTTGATCTCTGGGGTTCCCAAGGACCAACTCGTTGAATGACCCTAAGAAGCTTGCCCAATGTCTCTTGGCTCCCTTTTTTGTAATATTTTCTCGATATAAGATCTCACTGTGCAACTCAAGCTGTCCTCAAACTTGCAGTGATCCTCCTGCCTCAGCTTCCAAAGGGCTGAGATTATAAGTATGAGCCTGGCTCCCCTCAGTCCTTCTTAAGGCAGTTTGCAAGCAAATCTTGGACCTTGGCTGCCGTCCTGTCCTCTGTTGCTGCCCTGGTTTCCTATCCCTGCCCCTCCATACCTTCATAGAGGACTCTGTGACCTGGTCCCATGTCACCATGCCCTCATACCTGGGAACAATGTTTACCTACATCACAGGCCCTTTTCACGTCCGGGAAGGGCACTTGGGGTCCTCCCAACCAAGGAATCCCTACAAGCCAGCAGGCGTCAGTTGCTGTCAGCTCTCCTAAGCCCTCTGCTCACTTTCCTTGCTTATACTGCCTCAGTCTGCCTCCTCCCCACCATCCTCACTGCTTCCCTCTGGCTCCCAGAGCAGTGAATGATAGGCTTGCAGTCTAGTCTCCCCTGTTGAGGAATATGTGTACACTGTGTGAAGATGTGTTGCTGTGATTAGTATAATAAAAGGCTGCACAGCCAATAGCTAAGCAGGAGAGGATAAGTGGGATGTCTGGGGAAAGAAAGGAAGAGGAAAAGGAATCTTGGTGTGCCAGGAGTCACCAGTCAGATATGGAGGAAGCAGGATGGACAGTACAGAGGTGAGGTAACAAGCCTCGTGGAAGAACATAGATTTGAAAATATGGGTTAATGTAAGTTATAAGAACTAGTTAGGAACAAGTCAAAGCTAAGGCCGAGCTTTTATAATTAATAATAAGTTTCTATGTTGTTATTTGTAGGCTGGTGGTCCCAATAAAAAAGTACTACTGCATATAGTGTCCATTGTAGAGACTCAAATATCCAACATAGGGCCAGATAAAGCTAAGAAAAGTTCTGGACAAGGAGCCAGACATGGCTTCCTAGTCCTGCAGTCTCTCAGGTGGGCCTGTGTTTGGAATACAGAGGTGTGGCTACCAGCTGCTCCCTGTGGGCCTGAGCCAGTCACCAGCACGGAACCATGCAGTAGAGAGACTGTCCCTTTAAGACAACTCACGTGGTCAGAGAATGTTGCAGAGGCGCAGAAAGCCAGGTCCAGACACAGACAACCTCTAAAAAGGTATAGTATGGCTAAAAAGGTGCTTAGGTGATGAAAAAAATGGGTATAAACAGTCATAGCAAAAAAACTAAATAGTTGAAAAATAATAAAGTCTTTAAAGTGTAAAGTAATACAAGAAAATAAGCCATGTAAGGATGGGAAATATAACACAAGGAGTTTGGACCTTAAATGGTACTTTGTTAATTTTGAGTTTTCTGAATGCTAATGAACAGAGAACAGCAGCTGCTGAGACACTGGATTGTGGAGCGGACTGCTGAATTAAACCAGCTTATGTACTTTAGGGATGTCTTGGCTTCAGAATGGAAGTTGGAAAATGTGTTGCACTGAGGGAGAGGTTGCACGTTTGTTTCCACAGAAAACAAAAAGCTATGGGTTCTTTCAAAGTTAATAAAGATCAGATTTGATTGGGGGAGACTTCCTGAGGATCTTGGCTACAGACATGAAAGAGGAACCAAGGAAAGACTACAGGACAAGTGACGTGTATGCGGATCCCTCTGCATGGGAACAGCTCTGGGACTGAATGAGGCGTGATAAATCTTGTTGGCTACAGAGTTCTCATGACTTATTACTACATGCCATCCTTTCATATGGATGGATAGAGATTTCTATTACAGTTTGGTTATATAGTCCAAATTGACTTATAATGTTGACAGATGCCTTTTACCTGCTCAAACATAAAACAAAAAGTCATCTGTAGTTGACTTCTGCACACTGCACATTCTATACTTGTGTTAATACAGATATATATGTTACTTTTAAAAGTTTGTGTGTTTTCAGAACAAGAAGACCAGACACCAATGAAGACAAGTAGCCCAGGTGATCCAGCCTCTCAGAATGCCTCTGTTGCAGCTTCCTCAAAATTCTGCATCCAGAACAACTTCAAAGCTGCTAGCTGAGATGGTCCAGCCTCACAGACTACTCCACCCAGGACTTCAGATAAGCTTTGTACTTTCCCATCACACAGAGACAAAAAAAAAAACACAGCTGGTTCTCCCAGGACTTGACCATTATCCCCATTTTTCTCAGGGTCCCCTGAAGATGCCATCACACCCAGACAATAGAAAACAGTCTAAAGAACATGATGGCCACATTCCCAAGAGATGGAGTGGGAGATTTCTGGTCATTCAGTGGATGCTTGCTATTGTTTAAGGGGGTTGGTTGCAAGTTGTTATTGGTCATGGTCAGGGAGAAAACTAAATAAAGGAGGTTAGATTCAGGGATCTTTTTCTAAAAAGATAAAAAAGGGAGATACAGAAATGATAGGATAAAAGGGTAGATTTATTGAATCAACTTTTTTTTTTTTTTAAGTTTTTTTCGAGACAGGGTTTCTCTGTGTAGCTTTGCGCCTTTCCTGGAACTCACTTGGTAGCCCAGGCTGGCCTCGAACTCACAGAGATCCGCCTGCCTCTGCCTCCCGAGTGCTGGGATTAAAGGCGTGCGCCACCACCGCCCGGCTGAATCAACTTTTAAACTAAAAAAGAAACTAAGAGTCTTAAATATTTTACACTGGCATGAATTTTTGTATATTGATACAAATTTAAGGTTATTTTTGTTATACTGTATTATATGTTTCTATTCTGTTTAAGGTATTGTACCTATGCAGTTCATTTTAAAATGAAATGTAATGTAAAGTTTTAGTCCTTGAAAGCTCTTTAGGATAATAAAGAAAGATAAGTTAGTAGTTAGTCATCTATAAGAATCAAACTTATAGTCATGTTAGGCATGTTTTCAAGGTCAAACAGATATATTTTAGATAGATGGTCTTCAAACTCTTCAGAAACCTACAGAATATAGCATTTAATATGTTTTAATAACGTAAGCTTTTCATGACAGTAAGACATGTCTGCTCCTGACAACACCAATTTACTTCAAAAAAAGGTGATGGGCATTGAAGAACCTTCATATGGAGTTTGCTTTCAATGTTGCAAAGCTAGCCACTGGGTAAGAAACTGCCCTTTCCTCAACTGCTGACAGTATGCAGTCCAAATTGGATAAACATGACACAAAAGAAGGCGACTGCCAAACTTTGCCAAGACAAGGTAGGACAGTCCTTCAAAAATTCCTGCTTCATGAAAAAGTCTACCAGATATTCTAGGCCTGTAGGCCAAAGATGGTTGCCCCAACATTGCAGAGGACCCTTGGGTGACTGTCCAGGCAGTCAAATGTCTCTGTTGTTGCTATAGTTTTGGAAGTTGTTTGCCCTGTACTTCATTTTTACTCAGGTAATATTATATCCTTCTCAGGTCTCTGATGGGGCTGAAGAATAGACTGTTACAGTCATACCATTTTTCTTTATCATCAAAAAAACTTGCAAAAGAGTTGCAAAGTTTATAAAGGCTGAGACACATAAAAGCTTGTTTATCTAAAAAAATGTTTAAAGGTCTAAAAATATATTTTTAGGATGGTAATAAAGTTATGATAGATCATGATTTAAAGAATAAAACTTTGGACTCATCAAGAAAGGATAGATAATAGAGTATTTTCTACAAAATTGCCAAATACAAATGGACTGGACATTGTAAATGTAATTCTTACCTGATAATTGTTCTTATTGCATATAGTTTTACTATGTTAGAGTTAAAACCTTTCCTTTTTATTTAGACAAAAAGGGGGAATGTTGCAGAATATTGGTACACTGTGTGAAGATGTATTGTAGCAGGAATCTTAAAAGTTCTTATTAATAAAATCAAACCTTCGGCCAGGTATTGGGGTGAACGCTGGAAGATCAGAGAAGCAGAACAAGCCACAGCCACCTCACCTCGCCAGTTCCTCAGCTTGTCCTGTTTCCTCAGACTGGAGGCCTCTGAGTCCTCATCCAGAATGGGTCTCAGCTGAATTGCTGCTCAAAAGCCTGAAAGGTTAACCAGGCCAAATGCTTAACCAGGCCAAATGCCTAACCAGCCAAATGCTGCTAGTTTCTGGTCCTCACGCCTTATATATCTTTCTGCCTTCTACCACCACTCCCTGGGATTAAAGGCTCACTTTCTGGGATTAAAGGCGTGTTTCACCATGCCTGGCTGTTTCTAATGTGGCCTTGAACTCACAGAGATCCAGAGGGATTTCTACCTCTGCAGTGCTAGGATTAAAGGCATGAGTGCCACCATTTTCTAGCCTTTGTATCTAGTGGCTGTTCTGTTCTCTGACCCCAGATAAATTTATTAGGGTACATAATATTTTGGGGAATACAATACCACCACAATGTATTGTTGTGAATGGTGTAATAAAAAGCTGAACAGTAAATAGCTAAGCAGGAGAGACAGGCGGGACTAGTGGAGAGGAAGGAAGAGGAAAAGGAACCGAGGCACACAGGGAGTCACCAGCCAAACATAGAGGAAGCAGAATGGACAGCACAGAGGTGAGGTAGCGAGCCTCGTGGAAGAATGAAGATTAAAAAGTATGCATTAATTTAAGTTATAAGAACTAGTTAGGAACAAGCCTAAGCTAAGACCAGGCTTTCATAAATAATAATAAGTCTCTGTGTTGTTATTTGCAGGGCAGTGGTCCCAACAAAAAAGCACTACTACACTCCCCACCTGCAGTGGCTGGCTCAGAGGTTGGCAAAGGCCCTGCCTCCAAGACAGGTTGAGTTGGCACGCTCCCTGCACTCCTCAATTGGCAGCACACACACACACACACACACACACACACACACACACACACACACACACACCACACACCACCGCTCCAGACAGGCAGTTACCACTTGGAGACACCTCTGGGGAGGGAGGAAAGAGCAGAGCTTGGACATTTCACATGGGATCTCCACACATACACCCATGAAGACCATTGTTCCCACTTAGGAACACCGGAGCTTATGAAAGTGTCAGATAACCTCTGTAACAATCCAGTCTCACAGCAAAGCACTGGGGGGAGGCAGTGTATGTATGGAGAGGAGTGGTATCCTCTGGACCCCACTGTGAACCTCTGTGTGTGACCTCTAGGTCTAACTCAGCCATTAGGGTCAGTGTGGTTGCCTTGACCAAGCAGAGGAATCTCCAAGCTGAGACTGGCGCCAGCACCAGACTAAACCTGGTTTCTGCCTGACCAAGCCATCTGACTATCCCTTCCTCTACCTCCCCTTCCCTCACCTGACTCTATCACAGGTGCTGCATTTCCCAGGATGCCTTGCCATCCACCCCCCTGGTAGGTCTGTCCAGTGGAGGCTCTGATGAAGGCTAAAGGGAGAACAGCCAGGGTACCCTTAGCCCTGTGGGTTTCCAGCAACCTTTTGGGCAGTGGCCTATGTCCCCCATAACTCCAGCTCCCACTAAACTGAACTCCCTTTCATGGTCCCAGCTCTCTCCAAGAAGCCTCTGTCTTGGTATGGGATGCTGCCAGGTGCCCTGTTCTCTGCACTCTGGTGACACTATGTAAGTTGGGAGCTAATCCCTGTCATGCTTCCCTACTCATCTAGCACCAGCTGGTGAGGAGTCCCTGGTGTTAAAGTCCTGCTGTGAGGCAGACACAGTGAATTCTGAGTGGGAGAACTCTAGACCATCCCCCTGCAGCAGAAAGCAAGAGGTGGGGCAAGGAGTGTAGATGTGGCTCACTTCAACACGCCACTGTGAGTGGCCACCAGCCTGCACTGGGATCTGCCATCCTCTCACCTGCCACAGTCTGATGCCTTTTCTGTGTGATCTCTTGTCAGGGCTCATGAGGGCACAGAGCCAGCTGGTGGTCAGAAAAGACAGGGTGCTCACTGTCCATGTACCCATGTCCTGCTGGCAGACCCAGATCCTCCCTGGGGCTGCAGACCGCTATAGTCCATACTGGATTCTCCAGCTGCCCAGAACTTCCCAACGGACACTGGGGAACATTCGGCCAGGCTCTGTCTGGCCCCTGGGAAAGGCAGCAGTTGGCAGTCAGAAATGAGCTCCCAAGAAGCCTCTGCAAAGGCAGCCATGTGCACATGGGCCCTGGAGATCTTGTTCATACTGTCCTCTGCAGATGCAACCACGTCACCCTGGGGATGTGCCACCAGCACTGTGCAGCAGAGGAAGGGGACACTGTCAACGAGCCAGAGGACCCCAAGTGGCACAGACCTCAGAGGGATCCTGAAGGATCTAGTGAAGCAGGCTCTGGAGGGCAGAGCATCCCTAGGGACAGCAGCTTCCACTTCTGGTCCCTTAGGTCTTATTGAGTTGCTCTAATGGTCCAGCGTGGAATAACATCCCCAAGGGAAATATACACATGGGAAACAAGGGCAACTGGAAATAAGGTTCCACTTTGTTTAGGAGCCAGAGCTTCCGACAGACATTTCTCTAGTCTCTCCCTCTGAGTGGGGCATAGACCAAGCTGCCCCTAGGGGAAACCCCTGGGAGCTGCAACATGCCGCCCTCCCTGTGTTACCAGTAGATGGGACCTGGGCCAGGTGTTTCCAGGTTCTTCACCTCTTATTCAAGGAACTGGAATTAGGTTTCGCACAGTTTGCAGAAGTAGCAAGGACACTTTCTTCAAAGGAATGCAGGAAGACAGGTCAGAAAGACTGGCAGCAGGCTGCATGAGTGAGGGTGCTCCAGTGCCCTGATTATTATTGGGGGCTTCATTTTATGGGGTTCAAGAGAAGGAGGATTTGGCTAATAGTGGGATAATTGGGTGGTTCTCTATTTTGACTGACAGATATAAGTTACATAATCATTTCCTCCACTGAGAGTATCCTTTCCCATAATGCATCTGATTTTAATCTTATACATGCCTAATTGTGTATAGCTACCAGATGGTAAATAAGGGATCTGTAGGCTGGAGAGATGGCTCAGAGCTTAGAAGCATGTGCTGCTCTTCCAGAGAACCCAAGTTCAGTTTCCATCCCTCACACAAGGCAGCTCGCAGCTGCTTGTGACTCTGGCTCCAGGGGACCTGGTCCTCTCTTCTGGCCTCCATGGGCACTGCACTAGCATGCTCATGTAAAGACACACACATAATTTTTAAAATAATAAAATGCAATATTTTTTAAAACAGGATTTGCCCTTATTGCTTGTGCACCCAAAACAAGTCTAGACCAGATTAACCTATTGCTCATAGTTCCTGGTTTATAGTCACGGTCAAGGGTCACTTGCTTGTCCTTAGGCAGTGACCTTGGGCCCCAGCCCCTCTGTATGGAGGCTGACTGCTGCATTGACAGACCAAGATCTCTGTGCCTTGGCTCCTAGAGAATGGGCTGATCCTCCTGCAGCCGTCTGGGGTGGGCACCAGTGGTCCATCCTGTCTCACACAGCAACATGCTCACAGCCAGTATGGATGGAGATAGGAGCTTATCTACCCAAACATTATCCCCGACACTGGCTGGGGGCCTCTGAGGCTCAGAGCCAGGCTCTCTGGGACCGCTCCAATCCCTCTCTGGGACTGAGCCTCCTCTTACCTGGCTCTTCGCTTCAAGATGGACAGTTACTTCCAGCCAGGCTCTGTGTTTCAGGTGGGCCCTCTCCACTTGTTCCCTGACACACCGAATAGTCTCACTCTGCCTAGTATCCCACCACACCACAGCCACACTCAGGCCCTGGCTTACAGCATCTATGCAGAAAGAACCTCCTGTGTTCCAGACACAGGGCCAGATCTGGAGCACACAGCAGTGACCAGTAGACTTCCCGCCCTCGAATGTGGGTGGCAACATGGAAGGGCTCTGAGATTCGAGGGACAGCACTTCAACTCTCCTAGGCTTTTCAACGATGTCGCTCAGTATCCCTCCCCTTCTTTCTGTGACAAGCATCCTGAAAGTGGGGAAGCCCAGAATTGGCCACGAGGAAAAGGAAGCAGGCCCTCACTTCCTACTCTTCTGTCCACAGTGCATGACTTTGCTCCTCTGTCTAACTCCACCCTCAGTGGCAAAATGGCTGCCACTGTTTCAGACATCACATACAGAAATAAAAGGGAGGGGTTTTTGCCCCCTTCCAACATCTTTATTTTTATTTTTTATTTTGAGATGTGGTCTCACTAAGTTGCCCAGGCTAGCCTTGGATTCGCTCTATATGTAGCCCAGGCAGACCTTGAATTTTCACTCCTCCTGCCTCAGCCTATAGTAGCTCAGATGATAAGTGTGCACCCGCAGGCCTGGCCTGATTCCTTTTGAAGATATCCATCTGAGGATTAAAACCTCCTCCGAGCCAGGTGTGGTGGTGCATGCCTTTCATCACAGCACGCGGGAAAGTACACACAGGTGGATCTCTAAGTTTTAATCCAGCCAGGTCTACATAGGGCAGCCAGGGACAGCTACACAGTGTGTCTTAGTTAGGGTTTCTATTGCTGTGATAAAACACTATGACCAAAAAGCAAGATGGAGACAAAAGGATTTACTTGGCTTACACTTCCATATCGCTGTTCATCATTGAAGGAAGTCAGGACAGGAACTCAAACAGGACAGGAACCTGAAGGTGGGAGCTGATGCAGAGACCATGGAGGTGTGCTACTCACTGGCTTGCTCAACCTACTTTCTTATAGAACCCAGGACCACCAGCCCAGGGATGACACCACCCACAATGGGCTGGGCCCTCCCACATCTACAGCTGGAGCTTATGGAGGCATTTTCTCAATTGAGGTTCCCTCCCTTCAGATAACTCTAGCTTGTGTCAAGTTGACAAAGACTAGCAAGCAGAGACCGTGTCTCAATGACACTGCCTGGAGGGCCAGGACCCAGAGGTGGAATAGCCCAGAGACCTAGGTTAAAACCAAACACAACTGGCAAAAAAAAAAAAAAAAAAAAAATCAATGAAATGGTTCCTAATGATATTCTGCTATACTCATAGATTGTTGTCAATTGTTGTCAATTGTAGCTCAATTGTTGTCAGCAAAGCTTCACCCAGCAACTGATGGAAACAGATACGGAGACCCACAGCCAAACATTAGGCAGAGCTCAGGGAATCCTGCAGAAGAGAGGAAGGAAGGATTGTATGAGCCAGGGGGGTCAAGGACACCACAAGAAAACCCACAAAATCATCTAACCTAGGCTCACAGGGGCTCACAGAGACTGAACCAACAACCAGGGAACCTGCATGGGACTGACCTAGACCCTCTGCATATATTTTACAGTTGTGTAGCTTGGTCTTCTTTGGGGGCTAACAGTTAAAGCAGGGGCTGTCTCTGACTCTGTTACCTGCTTTTGGGACCCTTTTCTCCTACTGGTTGCCTTGTCCAGCTTTAATAGGAGAGGAGGTGCCTAGTCTCACTGCAACTTGGTATACCATGACTGACTGATATCCACAGAAGGCCCTCCTTTTTCTGAAGAGAAAGGAGGAAGAGGAATGGATGGGGTGGGAAAGAAGGAAGGTAGGGGGAATAGGAAAAGAGGAGGGAGGAGAAACTGTGATCCAGATATAAAAACAAATACATACATACATACATGCATGCATACATACAGAAAAACAAACAAAACCCCCCTCCTTCCACCTGATACAGGGAACCTGTGAAAACCTCACTAATGTCACAGCTAATGGTGACAATAGTTGTCACCAACACTTTCTTGCAAGAGCATCCCCTCTCACTGTTTCTTTCAAACACTGTCACCAGGCAACAAAACACCGATGAGTGTGGTGGCTCCCAGGGAGGCTAAGGCAGGAGTATTGCCATGAGTCTGTGGCTAACCTTGGCTGCATGGTGAACTCCAGGCCAGCAGAGCTCTTTCTTCCCAACAGAAGAATCAATAATGAAAAGCAAAGCAGCCATCCGTGGTGGGCATACCTGTGATGCCAGCCCTGGAAGGCTTGACCCAGGAGAGGCCTGAGTGTGAGGCTGGCCTGGCCTACATAGCAAAACCGTGTGTGTGTGCATGTGTGTGTGTGTGTGTGTGTGTGTGTGTGTGTGTGTGTGTGTGTGTGTGTAAAAGAAAGACAGAAGGACAGGCAGAGATAGTTGACAGACAAAGACAAAAATACACAGAGAGAGAAAGATAATGTGAAAGAGAGTGGCAGAGACAAAGACAGGGACTAGATTTACTATAAAATATACAACATGACCAAAATACCAAATATATGGTGCATAATTATAGAAAAGTAGAAAGCAGAAATAAAAGCTGTACAGACTGAAAGGCCTCACACTGTAGAGAGGCCCCGAGAATTTAAAGCAGAGCGGGAAGTCAGGCAGGTGCTTGATGGGACGTAGATGAGAGACAGTAGGTGCGGAGCAGGAGGAATTGTAACGGACAGGGATGAACAATTTGAAGTTAGTAGTACCATTTGGGGGCGGGGCTTCCTGGCACGGTGGCACACACCTTTGATCCCCGCAACTCAGGAGACAGAGGTAAATGGATCTCTGTGAGTTTGAGGACAGCTTGATCTATATGGTGAGTTCCTGACTAGCCAGATGATGTAAGACCCAGTTACAAAAAACAAAAGCACAAATTGGTGTTGACATAGCTTAGTGGGTAAAGGCACTTGCTGACCAGTCTGACGAGTTCATTCCCTGTAGCCCATACGGTGGAAGCAGAGAACCAACTCTTGCAAGTTGTCCTCTGACCTCCACACATGTGGCACAGCGCACCCACACTCACGTGAATACACACACACACACACACACAAATAAGTGAATGAGTGAACGGAGAGAGTGATTTGAAAAGTAGAATTTACAGATTGGAGAGATGGCTCCGAGATTAAGAGCCCTGACTGCTCTTGAAGAAGACCCGGTTCAGCACCCACATGGCGGTTCACAACTGTCTATATCACCAGTTCCAGGAGATCTGACATGCCCCTCTGGCTTCTGCCTGCACCAGGCACACACGTGGCGCGCGTACACAAATGCAGGCAAATATTTATATGCATGAAATAAAAATAAATAAATCTTTAAAGGAAATCACCATCTAAGCGTGGTACGGCCCAGGACTGTAACCCCAGAGCTTGAGAGGCTGTAGCAGGAGAATCACAGAAAGTACAAGGACAGCCTGAGCCACATTGTGAAACCTCAAGTCACAACAAACAAACAAAAGAACCACTTAAAATAATGTCAAGTTATGAAACACAATAAAAATTTGCATGCTGAAAACCTCACAGCTACTAAGAAATCAAAGATGTAAATGAACAGAAAGTTACATTACAACCTTGGGCTGGAAGGCTGGGAAGGATTAAAACATCCATTTTCCCCTAAGCAATCGATGCCTTCGAGGCTGCTCTCACCAGGGCCTGGTGTGCTCTTTGTAGGAACTGGCACCCCGATTCCAAAACTGACAGGTGGGGGTAACGGCACTGGGACAGCTGGAGGGAGTCTGCAGAAGGAAGAACAAAGAAGATCCTAGCACAGGCTCCCCATAAAGCCTCCGTGGTGAAGGGTGGCGTCGTACAGAGACTCATTGATCTGGGGGCCAGAACAGAGCCCAAAATAGACCCAAGCGTTTATGGGCCATCGATCCTTTACCAAGGTGCAAAGGAAATTCAGTGGAGAAAGGCGTCTTCCAGAAAATGGGGCTAGAACAATTGAGCAACGGCGAGTTTAAGGAGGAGGGAGAAGGAGGAGAGAGGGGAGGAGAGAGGGGAGGAGAGAGGGGAGTCGAGGAAGGAGCAGAGGGAGGAGAATAAATTCAAACTCTGGTTTTCTTTGTTTGTTTGTTTGGTTTGGTTTTTTATTTTTGTTTCTTTGTTTTGTTTTTTCTTGTCTTGTCTTGCCCTGCACTACAGCCCAGGCTGACTGCAAACTCACTTATAGCAATCCTCCTGCCTCCATCTCCCAAACACCATGATGACAGACATGACCCACCATGCCTGGCTACAAGCTAGGCACGTTAAGAAAACTAACACAAAGTCTTCACAGAGCACACCCTGAAGAATATAACTACCCAAAGAAAATGTAAGCACCTGTCTCAGACCCCAGGTCTAGAGTGTCTGAAGGACGTTCAAAGCTTCTAAATTCTAAAATGAACACAAGGAAAAAACAGATGGAAACGAGTCATGGCGCACCCTCGAGCCCAGCACTCAGGAGGTAGAAGCAGGAAGCTAGGAGTTCAAGGCCAACCTCAGCTACATAAGAACTTGTTTCAAAAAACCAAAACAAATAGCAAGCCGGAAATAAATAAAATAACTGGTATAGGCACAAGACTAAAGCAGGTGCTTCATCAAAACAGACATAAAAATAAAAATAAAAGAAGACACCACAAATGAGACACACCTGAGAGAGGACACACAGGTTACAATGGCTGAAAACCAAAACCAGTTGCTAAGCCCCCGTGGAGCAACTAAGCTTCTTCTACACACTGCCAGGAGGCACAGGCTAGGACTCTGCTTGAGAAAATGACTTGGCGGCACTCATCAAGTTAGACATACATGGTGGCCAGGCAATTCTGCTCCAGCTACTCTAGCACTCAGCAGGTGGGGGAGAACGTGAGGACAGTGGGGCCCAGGGAGATCCAGGGTGATGTGCTGTCCAGTGTCTCGGTGTCCTGCTGACAGGCAGCTGAATGCCGTTGTCAAAACCCACCAAGCTGTGCTCCAGGAGGTGAACTGGACCTTAGCAAAAGACAGACAAGGAAAGTAAGATGAAGACATGTCCTGGACCCACGCCAGCAGCACCCTACCCCATATCCGGACACAGGGCTGGTGTGTTTGCCAAAGCATTCTTGGTAAGAGTAGTTTAGCTACCTGGCTTAGTTTAGCCCATCAGAACTTGCTGGAGTGGGAGGTGAGGAGGAGATTCCTGTACACACACACACACACACACACACACACACACACACACACACACACGCAGTCTTATTTGGAGGACAGGTGGCAGAGGCCCACCCAAGCCAGGTTGGTGGGTCAGGTGTGATAGAGCACACAGATAGCTCACCTGACATGCTCAGGTGCACGTGCCCTGTGGGAAGACAGCAGTGATGTCAGGGTCAGACCTGGGAGCAGAGGAGGTCAGGGAATCTTCTCTCAGGAGGTGATGTGGATCACAGACCCCAGAGTCAGACACATCCAACTCCACAGAGAGCAGATAGAACGTGGAGAGCAGAAAGAAGGCCCTGCAGCCTGCAGCCTCCTGTGAGCAGAATGTGAGTGGAGCCCCAGGGCTGCTGGGTGGCTCTTGTGGCAGAACCTAGGCCAGCCACAGGAGACACTACATCCAGGAGGCCAGGATTCCAGCCACCAGAAGAGGATGCCAGTTGCATGGAGAATGGAGAGGAGGAAAAATAGGGGATATGGTGAAAAGATAAAGGTGGGGAGGATTGAGAGGGCTGAAGCCTTGGAATGGGAAGAGAAGCCCCAGATTCCCTGCCTGGGGGTATCAGGGAATCAACTTCCCTGGAAGACCCCTGTCACACTTAACTCAGGGATAGAGGAGAAAGCTTGGTATCCAAGGCTCTGAACACCCAGGATATGAACACTCACCCTTTACAGGACACTGCTGTAACTGGGACATCCTAAGGACAGCTCACTCAGCCCCTGGAGGATGTGTTTCATCTTACAGGTGCATGAATGGACGAGATGGCGGGACTTCCCTCAGTCATCCATTGAGTGAGTAGCAGAGACTGAGCCCAAGTCTATAGTCTGAGAGAGCTGAGTCCTTGCCAAATGTGAAGGGTTTCGGTTTATTGGTTAGTTTTGGTTTTCCCCCATGTTTTTATTTTTATTTCCACTCTGCAAAGGCTCTATAGGCACGGATCCCCAGCAATCCAGCCTACCCCCACAGCTGTCCAAGCTGCTTTGGCCCAGGGTCCCCTCAGGAGTCCACAGACACATCTCCGCAGTCGGGCGCAGTATTTCCAAGTGGCAGAATTAATAGGGCAATTCCCCCGTGCAGAACTGAGCTGGCTTCTCTGCTAAATTAGCATAGATAAATATTTTTGAGAGAAGAGGAAAAATAATGCATTTTGCAATAAGGCTGGAGGGCAGCCCCTCGCGGCCCCGTCCCCTGAACTTGGACGGAATGAATTTGCACCTGGCGTAATTGAAGGCGCCATGGTCCCCTGTGCCTGGGAGCGGGACCTAGCCAAGCGGATAAATTCCCTCCACTTGTGCAGAGCTAACGGTTGTCAAGAGGCTGAGCCCAGGGGAAGGGGGGGAGGGGCAGGCAGGGCTGGAGAAGCAGGTGGATGAGTGAAGACAAAGACTGCAGGGCACGCACATCAGCACACATGCAGCAAACGCACGCGCGCACTCGCGAAACACCCACGTACACCACACACAAAGGCCACACCTGACCTACACCAGGCTCACCCTACATAAGGGCTGACTGAGCCTTGTATGATCTGTTATCTGCCCCAGTCAGCTGCCAGAGGAGGGGTGTGATGCCCACACTCTGTCCACAGCTCCATGGAAACTATGAAGCTCTGGGAATTCATCAGCGAATGGTCCTTGGGCCCAGACTCACAATATGGGCCTCCCCTGTGGCCATCCCTGCCCCTGCTGTCTATCTTGCCAGTCATTGTCTCAGTCTTGTTCGAGTCTGTCCTGTTGAGTTGTCATGAAGCTCCCCATCAGCCTCCCTGCCTGGAGGGTCTCCCCGAAATGCCCTTCAGTCTATAAAACACTTGCCACACAAGCATGAGAATCTGAGTTCTGATCCCCAGCACACACGTAAAAAGTTGGGTGCGGTGATGCATGCCTGTAATCTCAGTGCTGGAGACAGAAAGATCCCTTGAGCTTGATGGCTAATCAGTGAGGTCTGGGTTCAGTGAGAGTCCTTGTGTTAAAGCACAAGGTGGAGAGTGTAGAGGAAGACAGACAGACAGACAGACAGACAGACACACACACACACACACACACACACACAACCACACACTGCAAGAGGTGGAGGCATGGCTCATCAGTTAAGAGCACTGGTTGCTCTTCTAGAAGGCTCAGGTTCAATTCCCAGCACCCACGTGGTAGCTCACAACTATCTGTAGCTCCAGCCCCGGGACATCCAACACCCTCTTTGGGCTTCCAAGGGTACCAGGCACATATATGGTGCTTGGACACATACAAGCAAAGCACTCATACAACAAATATGACAGGATTTTTAAGTCGGCTACAAACAGCCCTGCCCTCTACTTCTTCGCACCTGGCTACCCCTGAACCCCAGAACCTCTGGGGTTCTGGGTACCACCTGGCACCAGAGTGTGGCTGGGAACCTGCTGATGGGCGAGGTCACTTTGGACTAGTTGAGCATATTTTAATCACCACCCTGGAAGGAAAACTTGGATCTTGGGAACATCCTCAACCCCCACGCCCAGGTAATAGCCAGTTCTGGTGGAGAGATACCTTAGGGGCCAAGACAACGCTCACCCTCCCTTCCTAACCACAGCCCCGTAATTCAAGCCCTGCTGGGAGGCAGACAAAGGGTAACTGACTCCAACCAAGGATGATAGAGCTGGGCCACAGACAGGGCTGCCAGAGACCTGAAAGCAGCAGCCACCCTGGAGGCTGGCATTACCCAGGGTCCCAGAAACAGCAGGGTGTGGCAGTGTGGTGGTGGGGCTGTGGCTGGACCCAGAAACAGTACCACCATGTTTGTGAGGACACAGCACAACCAGCCACGGGGACCCTCCCAGGGAACAGGCACCTGCAGGACTGCACCAGCCTCTCCGTACTTGCTCCAGGGACCAGGTTTGTCCAGGCCACAGGCCCTGCCTGGGAAATGTCTTTCCTCCAAGGCTGAGCTCTCTGTGACCTTCACTCTCAATAGATAAAAGTTGATGAGAATTCTTTATGATCCCTCCTAATGCATACTGCAAGCCTCTTCCCTGTTCCCAGACACACCATTAGATGAAAACAGTCTTGAGGTCAGGGAAGGGAGAGACCGAGAGCCAGTGTGGGAGGCCGCAGATACACTGAGATTCAGTCTCTTCCCTCAGGACAAGGATCTGTGAGACTAGCAGGGGCCTCTGCCGTGAGTCACAGTCTACCCAGCAGGCCACTCACCTAGGTGACTCTGGCATCAAGAGCCTTAAGACTCCAAGGTTTCTCAGCTACGTCAGGACGTAAGACCACACTTGGGAAGACTTTGCCACTGAGCACAATGTCTAAGGAGGGCTCTGGGGCCACAGGGACTCCGGAAAGCTGAAGTTCAGAAAGGCTCTCCAGTGACTTGGACTGCTGAGAGATAGAGCTGGGCCTTCCAGCCCAAGTCATCCACATCCACCTCCTGGAGCCACGGGAGAGACCAAGGGGCCGGCGTGGATGGCTCTCAGGGCTGGGCCCCTCTACAGCAAACAGCAACAGCTTGTGTATGGACAAACCTCAGGCCCTCTGCCACTGAGTCTATAGCTAATCAATCAGGAGCCTGTATCTCAGCCAGGACTAACAGTGACACACACTCAGAGGCCCGGCTGTCCATGCTACACACACACACACACACACACACACACACACACACACACACACACACACAGCCTCAGCAACTGCCTCTGCCACCCTGCAGTTGGTATTCCCTCCCCTCCCACCCTGCTTCTCCCAGCAATCCCTCTGGGTGCAGTTGTGGCTGGCAGATCAGGTGTTGGAAGGGTGCTACCGCTGCACATGCACTGTGTGCCCCAGCCCACCATACTGTTTCCTCCGAGCGCCTGCCCATTGGCATTCAGGAAGCCTGGTCCAAACCCAGATGCAGGGATGTGCTTTGAGATCTTGGTTTCTGTAAGCCTCTGCTTTGCCTCTGCAATGGGCACCAAGGGTAGCTGGGAAACTCAGAGGTATGCACAGTGCCATGGTATCCATGAGTGAAGAAAGGCCAGGGAGGATTATGTGCCTGCCGTCTGAGAGGAGTGCGGGTTAGAAGAGGTGGGAAGGATTTCAGGAGCCACAGGAAAAACAAAACTGAGCAAATTAGGGGCAGGGCCAGCCCGTGTGCAGCAAGAACAACAGCATCCATCGTCCAGGTGCGTGTGGTGACATGGGACTCGGGAGGCAAAGGAAGGGCTTGGAGCCCAGTGAGCAGGCAGCACTCCATCGGGACCACTCCTGTGGCGCCTCCAGAGTTTTCTAACTGTGTGGGGCTGGGTCCTTCAAGAGTTGAGGGAAGCTGGGCAGTGCCCAGTTGGGACATCTCAGGGGACCACCTTGGAGGGAGGGGTCAGGGAGAGAGGACAGGCACCCCACCAGAGCTCCCCCTGCTGCTGAGCCAGGAGGCTGCTAGATCCACTCCAGACAGTCAGCAGAACAAAGTTAATTTTGGGTCCACAGTAAACAGGCTTCCTAAAGCCATGGTTAAAGGGCTTCTGGCCATGCAGAGTTCACTGGCATCAGGACCCCAGGACCCTCCAGCTCACATCTGGCCCCTTTGTGATTCCCATATCCAGTTCACAGGCGAGATGGAGGAGAAAGGCAAGTAGTGTCCACAGGCGCGCGCACACACACACACACACACACACACACACACACCCTCAGGCTGCTGAGGAAACTGCCCTCTTGACACCAGCACAATGGGATGGTACAAACAGCAACCTCCCTGCCCTTACTTCTCAGCAATTCCCACCCCACTGTCTAAGAAGGTCAGCTCAAGGCTTGGTAAAGGTAGGTGACAGGCGGTGTTTTGAGTCCTGGTGAAACACGGTGCAGAGCTCCTGAGCCGAGTGTAAACCTGGTTCCTCACAGGGTCCAGCCTCCAGGCCAGATGAGGACAGGAACACCTGAGACCAAAGACAACAGCCAAGTCCATCTGAAAGAACCTCCCCCAAGTCTCCCATGTATCAACTAAAATTAAGACCAACACAGGACTGGGGCCTCAAACATGACAGAACCCTTCTCTGGAGGAGTTCAAAGAGTGGAAAAGTCCCAGGCACACAGCCGAAGGCAATTCCAATCTGAGGTACACATGAACTACAATGAAGGCTAGTGAGGGCTTCCTGGAAGTGACAGAGCCCCCACTGCCTCCTGAGGGAGGCCTGGCCCTGGCCTCACCATCCAGAGAAACCAAGGGTAGTGACTCCCTCTCTCAAAAGAAACTCTCCTGATTGGAGAGAACAGTAGGACGCGTCAGTGAGCTCTTGCCACATAAGGAGTTACCCTAAGCCTTGCAACTGTTTTTGTTTGTTTGTTTGTTTGTTTGTTTTTCAAGACAGAGTTTCTCTGTGTAACAGGCCTGGCTGTCCTGAAACTCTCTATGTAGACCACTCTGACCTTAAACTCACAGAGATCCTCCTGTCTCTGCCTCCTGAGTGCTGGGATTAAAGTCGTACACCAACCACCACACTCGGCTTCAGTAACTTAAATCAGTACAATTCATTGTTTTTTCTCATCCTGTGAGTTGCCAGGATGGTTCTTCTGGCTTCTTGTTCTTTTGCTGGTTCTTCTGCTGGGCCATCCTGCTCTTGCCACAGAGTTCACAGCCACTCCAGTCCCTCTGACTTTGGGCTAAAACCCCAGATCAGGCTCCAGGCTGCACTCTGGTGGGTGGGGACAGCTGGCCAGGGCTTCTCAAGATGCCAGGCAGGCTGGAGCTGCAGCTGCCATGCCTTCCCAGTCTCTGTCGCTGCAGCTGCACGACCTCCGCCCTCGGGCCGACAGGACCATGGGAAGCCAGTGACAAGAACACACAATTCAATCTCCCAAATCAACCCATCCTGCAAAGGGAAAAAACAAAACAAAGAGTCCAAGCTAAGGCTGACCTTCTGTTTACATTTTCCTTGGCAACTAAAAAATAATTGTTGGTCTGCAGGGCCCTTCCCTCCCCTACCCTGCCTCATCCAGGGATGACACAGGAATCTTGAACCCCATTACGTGGTTACTATGGTGTCAGCCTGAAATTGTGAATCTCAGAGGCTGCCAGCAGGGAGGCATGGAGCCAGGGCAGCGTCTCAGCTGAGGCTGGTTCCCGGGGGCCTAGCCAGTTAACAGCAGGAAAATCGTGCTGGCAAGAGTAGGGGCCTGGGAGATACAGTCAGAGCAGGTGCAGGACCAGACCGAGTCTGAGGCCTGTCACATCCCCTGAGACTTACACTGTCCCAGCCACACTCTCTTCCTCACCCTGTGGCCACCAGGCTCAGCCCTGCAGAAGGAATTGCTCAGACCCAGCCCTTCCTCATTTCTCCACTGAAGTCTGGAGCCTTGGTGCTTGGACATGCAGAGGCACTTTGGGTACCACCCTCCACTCCTCCAACCCCTCCGAGAATTATGGGCCAATCCTGCCAGACTCATCCTGACATGTTTCTGCATAAGATCCCTCCTCCCTCCTCCACAGCCACACCCTGGTTCCATCCCCACCTCTAGACAGTAACCCTAGTCCCTGCTCTGACCTTGACCCTCACAATTCTCCTCATGACCATACCTGGGGGAAATCTGAAGAAGAAACCAGATCCTGTCCCTGTTCGTCTCACTGAGAGCTCTCCAGTAGC
The DNA here is from genome assembly GCA_902168425.1 of Peromyscus attwateri. NCBI lineage: Eukaryota > Metazoa > Chordata > Mammalia > Rodentia > Cricetidae > Peromyscus > Peromyscus attwateri. The sequence continues at coordinate 20,339 of CABHPP010145190.1, forward strand.
CACCGTGCCTGCTCTTCTCTGACCTTATTCGTGCTGCCAACCATGCCACCCCAGCCATCTTGGCCTCACAACTGCTCCCAGAGTTGGCCGGCTTGCTCCTGCCCCAGGACCTTTTGAACTGGCCATTTTTGCTCCTGGGACCACTTCCCAAGTCACCACTGAGGTCTGGGGGGTTGCTTGTTTGTTCACTGCTAAGGTCATCCTGCTTCAAAGAGCACAAGCATGGAGAGTGCTGAATGAATGAATGAATGAATGAATGAATGAATGAATAACAAATGAACAAACTATTTCCTGTTTTCTGGCCCCCATTTTTTCTGTCTCTACCATTAGGATCTAGCCTATCAGACGAGGGAAACAGAGGCCTCCTAAGAAAACCCCAGTCCCCAAACCTGTTCGTTCAACCCACACTGAGCTGGACCCATGATGCATTAACTTACATTCGCTAACACATAACAGTGGAGAGATTGAACACAGGGTCCAGGGGTCCCAGCCAAAGGTCACCTTTTTTAAAAGATGCAATAGAAATTCCCCATGAAAGTGCCCCCCTGGGTTGTTTTTATTTCTCCTCTTTTCTTTCTGTCTCCCTTCCCCTATTAGGCTGTCCTCTTAGCTCTCTTTGGGGATAGAGCTGTTCATAAATTTTTCCCTCTCATCCTCATTCAGTGTGGACTACCAGCCAGTCTTGCTGGCTGTGGACTGAGGCAGGAAACTACCCTACATGGCTTACAGCTCTCCAAGGTCTACCTTCCCCCAAGACTGTCCAGTAGAATCCCACTGCCGGCCACCCCACAGCTGTCCACAGGAACAGATCCAGCATGCCAGGTCCGCCCCGGCCTCCCTCTCGGCCCTCAGCAAGTGAGCTATGAGGAAGGCGCCAAAGAAACACGGAGCTTCCCAAGAGGCTCGGGGAAGACTTCCACTTTGCACAGACCGGTTTCTTCTGAAAAGCGTCTTGATTGCTTGTGATGTTCAGATTTACTGGCAGAATTTGGTGCTTCCCTGTGTTTCAACCGACGGTGCGTCCAGAAGGCCCCTTCATTCTCATGGCTAGTGTGTGTTTCCTTGCTCAAATATGCCAGTTTTGTTTAGTTTATCAGTTGTTTTCAAAGCATTATCTTTCATTTTTATAGCAAGAGCCCACCATTGTTTTTATTCTATTTCATTAATTTCTGCTCCCTTTCTACATTAATTTCTTCCATCGTCTTTCTCTGGCTTTATTTTGATGTTTATTTCCGTGCTTATTGAGGTAAAAGCTGAGTTCTTTCCAATCTCTCCTCTTTCTAATGACGGCATTTACAGCTATTCATTTTCCTCTAAGTACTGCAGCTTGGGTGGTATCCTGGGGGCTTTTATGGAAAGCCTTTATTGTAGCTCATTTCTAAATTGTTGATAATTCCATTTTGATTTATTGTTTCACTCACATTATTTAGATTTGTTTTTAAATTTCCAAGTGGCTAGATTTAGGGATAGCGTCCTCTCGTTCATTTCCAGTTTTATTTCCATTGTGTCTGAAAAATGTGACTGGCGTGATCTTTTTAATTTTTAAAAAAAATGGTTTTAAGAATCAAAGGCAGTATAAAAACATTTTCCCCGTAAAATAGTCAATCAGTTCCAAAGTGCAAAGAATCAAACATAAGAGTTCTTCGGCAATTACGCTCATTCTCTCTGGCTTCATTGTCCTGTTCGTTTGGAGGCAACCTTTGTGAACAGTTCAGAGGGGTTGTTTCAATTCTATTTTTTAAATTTACATATACATTTATGCATTCAACCTTAGAGCTTTTTTTTTAATTGCTTCTATTTCACGGTCTTGTTGGAGAACTCTTGCTCCCTGTTATTTAGAGCCTTCCTTTTTTCCCAAATAAACACTTCTTTATGTTCAGACAGATGCTGGCATTGATTTGTCATGCTCATAACTAATCTCTCATTTATAGTAGTCAATTTTTCATTGCTAAATCAGAAGACCTGGGACTGTTAGCTTTATAAAACAAAAACAAAAAGAAAACAAAAACTTCCAGCTACAGGCTGGAAGTTCAAACAAAGGTCTCTGTGGCTACAGATCGTAATGGGAAGGAGTGTAAAGTCCATCCATGAGGGGGTCTCCATCTCTCTAAAAAATGGCTGGAATTTGATCATGGGACCCCACTCGGTTGATCTAATCTAATCGTGCCCCAAAACTCCACCTCTAAACATGGTAGGTGGCCTGTTAGGTTCCCAGCTGCTCACACCATCCAATGTAAGATTTTGGACAGTCAAATCCCTCAGCGGCTCCCAGAGACAAGGCATATTGCTGATCACCTGTAGGTTGTTCTAATTTTGACGTATTTTTTAAGACTTATTTTTGTTTGTGGGTATGTCTGTGTATATGTCACATGTGTGCAGTACCAGCCGAGGCCAGAAGAGAGCTGGAGCTGCAGGTGGCTGTGACCCACCAGACATGGGTACTGGGATTCTAACCTGGGTCCTAGCAGCAAACACTCTTAACTGCTGAGCCACCTCTCCCATCCTCTACATACTTTCTAACTAGGGTTGTTCAGAGGAGTTTTCTCAAACTTAAGAGTTGTATAAATTTGAGAACGGGAGAAAACCGAAAACACCCCTCCTTCCTTGGCAAATGAGGCAAAAATACTTAAAAATGAAGAAACTGCTATTTCACATTAAGCATTTTCTAAAAGCTTAAATAAGGTCTTAATAAATTACATGTACAGTAAAATCAAAAGATTAGCAGGTTGGAATGAAAGAGCATTAGCCCAGGACTTAAAGTTCATGATTGTAACTCTATCCACTATGTTAACAGGCTAAAAAGAAAGCTCACGTGATCATTTATATGGACACCCCCAAGGAGGTGGTTGATAAAATTTGACATTCATTTATGACTTGTAAATCTGTTCTGGGTACAGAAAGGGGATTTCTTAATTCAATAGATCTGCCTGTGGCAAACCCCACAGTGAAACCTGAGCTGTGTCCCCAGGATTGACAGGAAGGAAGCAAGCAGGAGCTCACCTCCTCCCACAGCTGGGCCTGGAAGATGCCAGGAAAAGCCAGCAGGAATCCCTTACCCAGCAATCTGTGGTTTCAGGATCCTGCTTTCAACTGTGGTCTGAAATCATCAATGAAAATTATCCATAAATAGACAATTCATCAGTTTTGTATTGACACAATCCTAAGAAGAAGCATGAAATGTCACACTGCCTGAACATAAATCCATGCTGTATACACTACCCTCCTGTTAGCTATCTCTGTTTTCAGGTAGACAGATTCTGTGTCACTATTGGTGTTCAAGTAGCCCCTTATTCTACTTTAATAATGACCCCTGAGCTCAAAAGACATGATGGTGACAACTTTTTTTTAACAGAATTTGTGTGGTATGTTTCTCAAAGTTCTCCAAAAGCCATGTGGCCCCAGCCTGTGGCAATGTGGGAGGTGTTGGAACCTAGAGGAAGGAAGAGAGATGGATGAGGGCTGCCCTTAAAGGGACTGTTAGGGCCCAGTCCCTCCTTTCTTTTGATTGCTTTCTGGCTCCCATGGGTGAGCAGCATTCTCTGCCACAGGCTCCCTCCATGATGCACACCCATTCGAACTACAGGCAGAGCCGTGGACAGAGACCAGGTACTGAATGAAACCTGTGAGCCAAACCAGATCTTTCCTCCCTTTTATTTGCTTGCTTCAGGGGGTGTGTTGTCACAGCATAGAGTGCAAACTCACACTTGTGTGTGGCTGTAACTGTCCTGATTTCTGAGAAACCTCTGTTCATCTTCTCCTGCCTGGTTTGTCAGCCAAATCATCACACTTCTGCACACAGAGAACTGGAGGGTACACGGTTCAGTACTGTGCTCAGTGTTAGGCATCAACCCAGGACTTAGAATGCAGCCCCCATGGGCTGGGAGTGTGGCTACAAAGAGGGCCCCATCCCTCAGAATGGAAGCAGATCTGGTGACCGGAGGTCACACCCTGGACAGCAAGGCTGTCTTCAGACCTCAGAGAGGAAATGGTAACAAACTGTTGATGTTTACAAAGATACAGCTGCCTCCCAAATACAAAGTCTAGAACAAGTCAGAACTCAGCGCGTGACCAAAAAGGAAATACTGGGGGGGCGGGGGTTAGCCCAGTCATAGTAGCTACTAAAGCTAGGAAGAGATTAATAACAATGGGAGATCTATCCCCAACACAGACAAAAAATGAGTAGAGAAAACTAGAGGACTCTTGAGCCAAGGATCAGTTCTCCCCCAAGGAGTCTGTAATTCAGCGCAAACAAGATGTGGTGCTGGCTGCTGGCTCGGTGCCCAAAACCCAGCTCCAGGTTCCACAGCACAGAAAGGGAGGTTGGTAGATCTGAGGAGTGGCTGGAAGCTGTGAGTTAGAAGGTGACCTTATGGGGCTGGAGAGATGAATCAGTAGTTAAGAGCACTGGCTGTTCTTCCAGAGGACCTGGGTTCAATTCCCAGCACCCACATGGCAACTCATAACTGTCTGTAACTCCAAGATCTGACACCTTCACACAGACATACATGTAGGCAAAACACCAATGCACATACAATAAAAATAAATAAAGGAGATCTCATTCTGATGGGGCTATGTGTGCAGTGCACAGTGTGCATGCATTATGTGCATTCATGTGTGTCTATATGTGTGTGCTACATGTGTGTGCATACATGTATATATGCACGTGTCTAAGCATGTATGTATGATGTGTGTGTGCCTGAACGTTACATGTGTATACATGTATGTGTATGCATATGCATGTGTGGTGCCTGTGTGTACGTGTCTTACACCCATGTGCTCATATATTGTTTCTATGCATAAATGTTTGTGTGTATGTGTGTGTGTGCATGTGTAGTGCATATGTGTGCCTTGTGTGTCTTATATGTATGTCTATACATGTGCCCATGTGCCCATATATTGTTTCTATGCATGAATGTTTGTGTGTGTATGTATGTGCATGTGTGATTCATGTGTCTTTGTGTGTGTTACATGTGTGAGTATACATGTGTATGTGAATATGTCATATATTGTGTCTATGCATATGTTCACACTGGTATGCATCTATACATGTATGCAGTTTATACAATGTCATGTGTGTGTTCATATGTATGTGTGCATATGTATATGTGTTATGTGTATGTGCATGGGGGAAAGAAGGAGGATGACCACCTGAAGAGAGGAGCAGTCGGCCTGTGAGTAGTTGGGTGAATGCTGTTTAGTGAGCTCCTTTCTCTTGGGGCTGCTGCCAGTAATGACCACTGAGCCAGTCCTGGCAGAACAACCTGGCTCTTGGCCAAGCAGGTCACTGGAGGACAGGCTGGTCCCGACGCGCCCCTGCCTCCTGTCGCCACAGCTGAGGGAGCAGACCGTTGTAGAAGATGGGTGTAAACCTCTGCTTTTCGGAGGCTTGGATTAGCACCTCACAGGTCACCTGATGTTCTGGAACACACCATCCAAGACCTGGGCCTTAAATGAGCAGTTTTCTGGGTGTGTGGGTGCAGTTCCGAGGTGAGGCATGCACCTGGCATCTTCAAATCCTGGGTTCCATCCCCAGCACCCAGGTCCATCAATCCATCAGCAAACACTAACGGTTACCCTAGCCCCTGTGGTTGTGTGGGCCCTGGGCTTGACTGGGGGCTTTCACCGGGATCCCTCACACAGTCACATTTGGAAGATGGTGGGGGCCACAGGTGGCATCTATAGCTACAGCCTTGCTGTTCACAGTACCTTCATGTGGTCTCTGTGGGAGGACCATTTTACCCATTAGAGAGGCTCTGATCGTGACCATCTTAGAGCCCCAGAACACAGGAAACACCAAGTTGCCTGTGTCCCAGCAGAAGTGTCACCCTGCAAGTCCTGTGGACCAAAAAAAAAAAAAAAAAAAAAAAAACTGGGCAATGGAGGCAGGTGAGGTTGGCCCAGCCTCAGGTGTCCAGCCCAGCCCCTGGGTGTGAAGCAGCAGGAACAAAGGCTGTCTCAGCTCCTCTACCCTCTGCAGCTACTCCACCCTCTGCAGCTCCTCCACCCTCTGCAGCTCCTCCACCCTCTGCAGCTCTTCCACCCCCTGCAGCTCCAGGCTCCCCATCTCAGCTTCTCCACCCTCTACAGATACTCCACCCTCTGCAGCTCCTCCACCCTCTGCAGCTCTTGGCTCCCCATCTCAGCTTCTCCACCCTCTGCAGCTACTCCACCCTCTGCAGCTCCAGGCTCCCCATCTCAGCTCCTCCACCCTCTGCAGCTACTCCACCTTCTGCAGCTCCAGGCTCCCCATCTCAGCTCCTCCACCCTCTGCAGCTCCAGGCTCCCCATCTCAGCTCCTCCACCTTCTGCAGCTACTCCACCCTCTGCAGCTCCTCCACCCTCTGCAGCTCTTCCACCCCCTGCAGCTCCAGGCTCCCCATCTCAGCTCCTCCACTCTCTGCAGCTCCTTCACCCTCTGCAGCTCAAGTCTCCCCATCTCAGCTCCTCCACCTTCTGCAGCTCCTCCACTCTCTGAAGCTCCAGGCTCCCCATCTCAGCTCCTCCACCCTCTGCAGCTCCTCCACCCTCTGCAGCTCCAGGCTCCCCGGCACTGCCTTTCCCCCCTCAGAGCACATGTTTCTGTGGAAGTACAAGCTGTCTTGAGTGACATTGTACTGAACAGGAGTGTCCATTGGCAAGCATGTAAGCATGGTGGGGTGAAATACCCCAGTTCCAGGTTAGAGGAAACCCTGACCCAGCTCTGGACAGGCATCCTAGTCCTCAGTGACCGGCAGAGGTGAACCCCAGCCTCTCTGGCTTCACATCTGGTAAGCTGACCACCAGTTTCCACACATATCCTGCCATGATGGCGTAGGCCATTAGTGGTCCCCAGAGCCCAAGCTAAGGAGTCTGATCTTGAGACTTTCCAAAAACTATGAGCTGACTCAAGCTTTTTCCTTCATAAAGTTAGCCTGCCTCTGGTGTGTCATTATAGTAAAGAAAAAATGGGCTAATGAATGACAAAAATATAGTAAAAAGGTCTTTTCTTTTCTATGTAGTTCTTTCTAACCTAGAATTCCACTATGTAGACCAGCCTGGCATTGAACTTACAGAGATCCACCAGCCTCAACCTCCTGAGTGCTGGGATTAAAGGTGCATGCCACCAGACTGGTATGGTGGTTTGAAAGAAAATGGCCCCCAAAGGGAATGGCACTATTGGGAGGTGTGGTCTTGTTGGAGGAAGTGTGTCACTGTAGAGGCAGGTTTTGAGGTCTCATATATCCTCAAGATACTGCCCAGTGTCTCAGACCACTTCCTATTGCCTACAAGATGTAGAACTCTCAGCTACTTCTCCAGCACCATGTCTGCCTGCACACTGCCATGTCCCACCATGATGATAATGGACTGAACCTCTGAACTGTAAACCACCACCTCAATTAAATGTTTTCCTTTATAAGAGTTGCTGTGGTCATGGTGTCTCTTCACAGCATTAGAAACCCTAACAAAGACACCTAGCCATTTAAAAGTAAAGAAAATATGATAAGAAGGAAGTGGAAAAGGCTGGGGAGTGGGCTGGATGGATGGACCAGCAGATGTGGGTGGATACCTACAGCTCACGTTTGACAGCCTGAGTTTGATGCCCAGAACCCAGGTAAGGGTGAAGAAAAGCACTGACTCCATTAGTTGCCCTCTGACCTCCACACATGTGTTCTGTCACAAGCACCCCCACCCCACAAGTGCCATGCATATGCACAATAACAAATAAACTTATTAAAAAGAAGTAGACCCTAATATAACTCAGATTAAATATAAATGAGACAGTTTAAGAGAAAGATATACCATCTTCGAAAGGTTCAAAACAGAAAGGAATCTAGCAGTCTTGATTCCAGAGAGATGAAAAGAAAATTAAAGGGGGTGCAAATCAGGAACAAAAGGAAGTCTGGCAACTTCAGTGTCAGAGGGGAAAAGATGAGATCCGAAGCAAATCTGTTGTAAGGGGCAAAAGTGAGTCAGTTTTGTTGCAAAAAATAAAAAAAGAACAATGGAAGGAGAATACATCTTGTTAATAGCCAGCCTAAGTTCCCAAGCAGAGCTGTGGGATGCCCAGCAGCTGAGGAACTGGGGAGGAAAATGGGGACTCAGAGGGTGTGCTGAAGATTGTTGCAGCGAGGTGAGAGCTGAAACTCCCACAGCGAGCGAGCAAGTGGAAGCACCCGGTGCGGTATTTATATTCATGAGGATGTCCGTCTGACAGGCTCGGGAGTGTCTTCCCTGGGCTCACAGGAGACTTTCACAAGACTGCCCATGTGTGAAAGAGCAGAGGAAGTCTGCCCAAATCAAACACAGAGTCAGCAGGGCAGAAACCCACGTCTACGTCACAGGGACAGAGTCAGATCCACAAGCTGGGGGGCTCTTTAAGCATCCTCACGGGTCTGGAGAAGATAAGAGCATACAAAGTTACATTAGCAAAGGCAGAGCGTAAAGAGGAAAATAAGTACCTGTGGAAATGAATGAATGAACTCAAACTATATTGATATCACCAGCAACATGAAAGCTGAATGAACAGATATATTCCAGGCAAAAAATAAAATTGGGGCAATATAAATTAGGAACCTGACTGTATTGGTAACCATTAAAGAAGTTTAGAGGGTGGTCAAAGGCTTGTTTTCCAGGTATTTTATGAGTGAGATCCACCAAATTCTCAAGAAAAAGGTCTAAACAGCAGGTTATATTGCTTCAGAAACTAAGGAAAGAGAGGAAGCCACTGGAGGCGGGTGTGTATGAAGCTAGAATAATGTTGAAAACACCCCATGTCACACCACTTATGAATAAAGAAGCAGAGAAGAGCGCTGGGGGACTGGGATAAGAAGTCTCCATTTTCAGCAGGGCTGGAATCTGAGGTATCTAGGAGACACATCTCTAGATGAATCTATGGGAACATGTCCAGAGGGCATTAACTGGGGAGGAAAGACCCACCTAATGAAGGACAATAGCATCCTATAGGCCAGTGTCCCACTATGAACAAAGGAAAACTGGAGGAAGCCAGCTAAACACTAGTATTCATATCTTCCTGCTTCCTGACTGTAGATACAGTGTGACCAGCCACCTCACACTCCTGCCGCCATGATTTCCTCACCAGGATGGACCACACCCTTAAACCAGGAGCCAAGTAAACCCTCTTGCTTAAGTTGCTTTTGAAGGTTGTTTTTTTTTTTTTAATTTTATGTATGTGGGTGTTTGTCTGCATGTATGTCTGTACACCATGTGTGAGCCTAGTGTTTGCAGAGGCCAGAAGAGGGTGTCAGATCCCCTGTGACTGGAATTACAGAGATAATGATCCACCACGTGGGTGCTGGCAATCAAACCCACATTCTACCAGTGCCCTTAACTGTTGAGCCATCCTGCTGTCTCTTTCTATCACACTTACTTATTTGTGTGCACGTGTTTGTGCATGTGCCAGGGAGGTCAGGGGACAGCTTGAAGGAATGAGTTCTCTCCTTCTACCTCATGGGTCCTAGAAACTGAACTCATATCATCAGGCTTAGTGGCAAGTGTCTTTTCCCACTGAGCCATCTCACCGGCTAACTGTCAAGTGTCTTGTCACAACCAAGAGAAAACTAGCCAAATAGAAACTGCCCCCACAAGGTGGTGAAAACTCACATGTCTCATGATTTAATTATGTAAAAGTTAGAGTGGACTGATGTGTGGTGGAAGGAACCAGCGGGAATCCACCTTCTGAGTGAGCTAAAGGGCTGGAGGTTCCTGGGCCTGGATGACCCCGACAGGGCATGCACCTATCTCATCTCAACTCTGCTGTATGCAAGTAACACCTCCCCCCGCCCGAACTCCCTGGATATGTAATGTACCCTGCTGTGGGATGTTCTGTATGGCAAATGTGTTGCTAATAAAACACTGATTGGCCAGTGGCTAGGCAGGAAGTATAGGCGGGACTAACAGAGAGAATTAAAAGAGCAGGAAGGTGGAAGGAGTCACTGCCTGCCAGCCGCTGCCAGAACAAGCAGCATGTAAAGATGCTGGTAAGCCACGAGCCACGTGGCAAGGTATAGATTTATATAAATGGATTAATTTAAGCTATAAGGACAGTTAGCAAGAAGCCTGCCACAGGCATACAGTTTGTAAGCAATATAAGTCTCTGTGTTTACTTGGTTGGGTCTGAGCGGCTGTGGGACTGGCAGGTGAGAGAGATTTGCCCTGACTGTGGGCCAGGCAGGAAAACTCTAGCCACAAATGGCGCCCAACGTGGGGCAGGAATTTCCACTTAAAACCTGAGAAAGCGTAAAAATAAGATTCTAAAACGGAGCTAAAACAGCTTCCTAGTTGTCTTTCTCAAGTTAGCTGTAGCCTGCGGGCTTGAGCTACTGTATGGCGGGTTCCTGGTGTGCATGTTTGACCTGCAGTATGGCGGGAATGAGGCATCTGCAAGTGGCATATTAAGCTGCATGGTGAATTTAACCTTTGCTAGTACAAAACAAATAAAAAAGAGGTTTCTGGGCTAAACGCTGCTTTGATAGAAGCATAGACCCATGAAGGCTCCCAGAGCTGGTGGTAAATGCATCACCGCCATGTTGGGAAGCTGAGGTGGGCGGAGCCAGCAGCCACAGCACCTTTTCAGTCTTAGAATGCTGCAGTTTAAAGTAACAGGTTCACAATAAGACAGATTCAGATGGAACAAGACTTTAAATGCTTTAAAATGTGTGTAAAAAAAATACGTAGACTTGAAAGAGACAAAAAAGGTGATATATACAGTTATATAAAGAAATAGATAGTTTTGAAAAATAAAGTCTTTAAAGAGACAGTAAAGGTAGTATAAAATATAAGCCACGTAAAGATGGATATCACACAGAGAATCTGCATTGTGTTGTCTTTGGGATTCTTAACTGCAGAGAGAGATTTGATTGTAAAGGAAGCTGAGTTAAACCAATATGTATATTTTAAAGATACCTTGACTTCAAAATTTGGATGTAAAGATATGTTGCTTTGGAAAGGAAGCTCTGATTTTGTTTCCACAGAAAGCCAGAGGCTATGGATTTGTTCCAGATTAAGATACATCAGGTTTGACCAGCCAAGACCCCCTGAAGGTCTCCGATGACACCATGGCTCAGATGATCCAACATCCAGAACCGTTTCAAGGCAACTGGCTCAGACGATACACTCTCATGGACTACTCCATGATCCTAAAATTTTCTTTGTGTCCCCATAAGATACAGCACCCCCCTCCAGCAGGAAGTAGTAAGAGAAGCTACGCCCAAATTCCCAAATTATATGTAATTTACTTTAAGGTTAAAACCTTCCTTTTTGAAAAAAAAAAAAGGGGGGGGAAGTGCTGTGGGATGTTCTGTATGGCAAATGTGTTGCTAATAAAACACTGATTGGCCAGTGGCTAGGCAGGAAGTATAGGCGGGACTAACAGGATAAAAGAGCAGGAAGGTGGAAGGAGACACAGCCAGCTGCCGCCAGAACAAGCAGCATGTAAAGATGCCGGTAAGCCACGAGCCATGTGGCAAGGTATAGATTTATAGAAATGGATTAATTTAAGATATAAGGACAGTTAGCAAGAAGCCTGCCACGGCCATACAGTTTGTAAGCAATATAAGTCTCTGTGTTTACTTGGTTGGGTCTGAGCGGCTGTGGGCCAGGCAGAAAAACTCTAGCCACAGTACCCCAATACAGTCGGTGAGAAATAAAAAGTGAAAGAATGGGTTAATAAGAAACTTACCCCCAAAATATCTACCAGTGGGAAAAATCCAGGGAATGTCTTACCCACCCCAGAATGCCATGTACTAGTGTTCCACACGGTAGAAGGGACTGTCCTCACTGTGTCCAAACCCCAGTCCCTTCCCTCCTACGTCAGACACACTGTCTGCCTCAACTAGGAATGCTCGTCCATGCACATCTGCTCAACACAATCCCAGAGACAGGATGAGGAAACAGGGTCAGAGCTGGGTTGGGAATCTAAAGTAAGATGTTTGCCCAGCACCCAGCCCTGGGTTCCATCACCAGCACAGAAAAATATAGATATATAGATATAGGTATAATATGGTAAAGGAAACAGGCTCAGTACATGGAGCAAAATAAAGCTAAGTCCTTACCTTTGGCCTGGCACCAGGGGGATCTTCTGGCCTGAGTGCATGATCGTTTGCTGAGGTGACCTAACCCATGAAAGATCAAGGGGCCAGTGAGATGCGTTGGTGAGTTTACTAGTCAGGGTTTCCTGAAAGAGTAAATCAGCAGAATGAATATATATGAGAAAGGGATTTGTTAGATTGCCTTAACATCTTAAGGTCAGAGTAGTCCAACAATGGCTGACTAACACCAAAGAGGCCAGGAACCCAGGAGATGCTCAGTCCACGAAGCACTTAGCAGTCCCTTTCTGGTGTTAAAGGCCTGGAGGGCTCCGCAGAGGTACTGGCTTTTGATCCATGTGCTGCTCAGTTTTTTATCTATTTGACGCAAGCTAAGGATCAGCTGGAAAAAGGAAGTCTCCACTGCCTCCATCAGATTGGCTATTTTCTTGATTAGTGATTGATGTGGGAGGGTCCATGGGTGGTGGTGCCACCCCTGGGCAGGTGGATCTGAACGGTAAAAGAAAATAGACTGAACATGGCATGATGGCACACACCTTTAATCCCAGCACTCAGTAGGCAGAGGCAGGCAGATCTCTGTGAGTCCGAGGCCAGCCTTGCCTCCATAGTGAGTTCCAGGACAGCCAGAGCTATACAATGAGACCTTATCTCAAAGAAAAAAGAAAGCTAACTGAGCAAGCCATGGGGATCAAGCCAGTAAACAGCACCCCTCCACGGTCTCTGCTTCAGTTCCTGCCTTCATGTTCTTTCCTTGCTTGAGTTCCTGCCCTGACTTCTCTTTGTAATGGGCTATGAGCTATAAGATGAAATAAAGCCTTTGGCTGTGTTCGGTTACTCTCTCTCTCTCTCTCTCTCTCTCTCTCTCTCTCTCTCTCTCTCAGCAACAGAGAGAGAGTAAACTAAGACGATCTACATTGGAAGCCTGAAGAAGCCAGTTCTAATGTCAGCAAAGGAATCAGCAAAGGCAGCAACAGAACAGATGAACTAGAGAGAGAGAGAGAGAGAGAGAGAGAGAGAGAGAGAGAGAGAGCCAAGCTAGGGAAAAATCAGACAGCTTTTCTTCTCCCATGTCTTCTAAACTTTTTTTAATTAATGTATTTATTTTATGTATATTTGTGTTTACATGTATGTATATGCACCACATGCTTGTAGTACCCAAGGAGGCCAAAAGAGGGCATCAGATCCCTGGAACTGTAGTTACAGATGGTTGTGAGCCACCTTGTGGGTGCTGGGAACCAAGCCCAGGTCCTCTGCAGAACAGCCAGTGCTCTTAACCACTGTGTCATCTTTCCAGCCCCTTCCACATCCTTTTATTTGGGTCCAGACCATATGGCCCCACCCACATTCAAAATGGGTCTTCCTACATCAACAAAGGCAGTCAAGACAATCCCCCATAGACATGCCCACAGATCAACCTGATCTAGATGGTCCCTTACTGGGGCTCTCTTCTCAGAATGTGTCAAGTTGACAATCAGAGCTCACCATCAAAGCAGGTAAATGTGCTTGTCACCAAGCCTAATGACCTAGGATCCACATGGTGGTAAAGAGAGAACTGACTCCCACAAATTGTCCTCTGATACATGTGCCATCACACACACACACACACACACACACACACACACACACACACACAAAAATAAATAAATAAAAATAAATAAATAAACATTGTTGTTTGTTTGCTTGTTTGTTTATTTTTAAGGGAAAGATCAAGCCAGCCATGAAGGACACTTATTTGTGATCTCAGGGTAGGAGTCTTAACAAGATAGTAATGCAGAAAGCGTTAAGTGGGAAATAGATGGATTGGACATTTCAAAACAAAGGAGATCTGTCCCATAAAGACATCATGGCCTGTGCTCCTGGTCCTAGCTACTCAGCCACTGAGGGGGGGCCAATGGGAGGCACTCTTGATCCCAGGGGAATCCAACCTGGTAGACAGAATAAAACCCTATTTCAAAAAAAAAAATGTTTTCTTCGTAATTAAAAACCACACCTAGCCAATCTGCAGCAGGCCAGATGGGAGGAGCTAACTTCAGCAAACTGACCCGGAAGTGATCTCTTGAGAAGGGGTGGAGTGAGGCAGCCATGGCAAAAGAAGCCAGGAAAGTACTTGAGAGACAGTAGCAGTCAGAAAACCACGTGTCATTGCCCACCACAGCAATGACAATTAGATAAATAAACAATCCCCCCCGACTCCCCGGAACAGGCAGAGATGCAGGAGCTGAAGCCCTTGTCTTCAGTGGGATTGAAACCTGGTGCTGCGGTTCCCAGTACAGGAGCTGAGACCCACAGGAGAGCAGGGGCAGAGACGCTCGTGGAGCATCGTCCATCTGAAGACTGAAGCAGAGCCAGCTCTGTCTACGTGACAGATCGTGAAAAGTTCTCTGGACCAACCTTAAAACATTGGATGATTGAGATGAACTCTATTGCACTTGACACAAGACCAGGCTGAATATTTTATAAAGATAAATAGCTACACGAAGACACTTATCAAGCCAATGAGTACAAGCCCAGACCGTGGGCGTGAGGAGGGAGAAAAATAATATAAAAGAAGAAAAGGCATGGTAAGAATGACGGCAACGGCCACGATGTGGAGAGAGATCATAAGCTCAACACTCGCCTCTGGGGCCCTGTAAATAAATAATTAACTCAGTGTGAGTCCCTTGTGTCCAATAAATAAACAGCATCATTAATGAGTTAATTCAGTGTAGAGCAATCCACACCCCAGGGGGACCTCACTGAAGACCTGCACACACAGGTCTCTTACATTTGTGTGGGGTACAAAATAACCCAGGATTTAAAAAGATGCTAAGAATGTCAGCAAACAGCGCAGAAAACATGCAGTGTGATGGACCCATGGGAGCCTTGAACATGTGGATGCTGGTCATCAGCTTCACAGTGGGCACAGCAGTCAACTCTGTTCATGGCTCCATAAAAGTGGGGTAGAGCTCAGAGGGAGAGCACTGGCCTGGCACACATAAGACCCTAGGCTCCATCCCCAGCAACATCAACCAACCAATCAATATGATAAAGTTGGCACAAACTGAGAAAATCCAGAGTAGGAAAGGCCCCTTCCCTTTTTGGTGACTTAAAATGAATATTTCAAAGTCAGGCATTATGGTATTGACTGGTAACTCCAGCACTTGGCGGAGGTGGGAGGAGTTTAAGGCCAGTCTGAGCTACATAAGACTTTAACTAATGACGATGATGATCTTTAAAATGAATTTAAAAGAAAAAGAAGGAACATTCTGCATAGGAAAATATGCTATCAGCAGCTTTCTGCCACAATAGCAGATAGCGAAGAAATATTCAGAACGTCTATTGCAGGATTGACACACCACAGAAGGGGCTGGAGCAGCAATAAGAAAAGACAGCCTGATGCCGGGCGTGGTGGCGCTCGCCTTTAATCCCAGCACTCGGGAGGCAGAGGCTGGCAGATCTCTGAGTCTGAAACCAGTCTGGTGTACAGAGAGAGTTCCAGAGCAGCCAAGGCTACACAGAGAATCCCTGTCTCAGAGAGAGAGAGAGAGAGAGAGAGAGAGAGAGAGAGAGAGAGAAGGAGGAGGAGGAGGAGGAGGAGGAGGAGGAGGAGGAGG
>CABHPP010145191.1:0-11457 GCA_902168425.1 Peromyscus attwateri
TTTTTTTGGTAATTTTTGAAAGCCTGTGGCATGTCAGATGTCTTATTCCAATACTGCAGGAATTTTGAGACTCGGCCTTTGTTTAGAGGACAGTCAAGTCAGATGACTATGATACTGCACATGGAGAAGGCAGGGTTTGGATGAAGAG
This sequence comes from Peromyscus attwateri, assembly GCA_902168425.1. NCBI lineage: Eukaryota > Metazoa > Chordata > Mammalia > Rodentia > Cricetidae > Peromyscus > Peromyscus attwateri. Next base: position 149 of record CABHPP010145191.1, read on the forward strand.
CTAGAAACACTAAACACAAGTTTTCTCCAGTTACAAAGGGATGGGGAGGGAGTCCTGAAGAGGCAGTGAGGTGTCAGAATATGTGGATGAGTGTGTGGAGCAAATGCAAGTGTAACGAAAGGCAAACTCCTGGAGACCAATGGGTGAAGCAAAAAGTGGTATGTAATTTTTATCTGGGAAAATATATAAAATAAATTGGATCATTTTAGCCATTTAAGCATATAGTTCAGTGACATTAAGTACATGTACAGTGACGATATTGAGCATCCATCATTAAAATAACTCAAACTAAAGCTCATATCCACTACTTATTCCCATTGATAGCTACAATTCTCTCTGCCTGGGTGAGTTTTATTCTAAGTATCTCAGATATTTAAAAAAAAACCAGATTTAATATATTTGGCTTTAGTTTCTAACCTAATTCAATTAGTACAATATTTTAAGCATTCATCCATATTATAATAATTTTGAGAATGCCATACATTTTTAAAACTGAATTTAGTGTGTTTCTATTATACGGCTTATCTTTCTTCCTAAAAACCGTTTTGAGGCCAATTTGGGCTTCTTTCGTGATAAGCTAGCTAGGAGACAATTCATCCAGTGTTTTTTCAATTACGCTATAGAAGCAAAGTGCTGAAATTAGATTCTCGATGTAATAAGCAAAAGCGTTAACACATCCAAAGAGACATCTGTTGAATCTAGCCATAGACTGAAACAGGCTTTCTCAACAGCACTTTGGAAAGAACATTTGAATGTGACTACTGATTCTTCTTTAAGGCCCTCATTAGGCTGAGTTTTGTAGGCTTGGAGACAGGGTAAAAACGAACTTCACATTATAAATGTGTTTTTATACCTAACCAAGAAATACAAGCATTCAGCAGAGATATGTGTGCCTATAGATTTGGTGACTGAGAACGTTTTTCTATAAATCTGAATTATAAATGACCATTTATAATTCAGAAGCAGGTGCAATGCAAGTGTGCCAAGCTGTTGTGATGAGAAGTGTTATTTCCCCAAAGTTGGCCCAAAATAATGCCGTTTATGAGAATATGGAAAAGTACTGATAGAAACACTCATGTGCTCTGAGTATCCTAAGCATTTAAAGACTTTCAGAACAATGGCAACTTGAGAACAGGATAGTTACAATTAAGACAGATCAGAACTTTCAGGAATAAGAATTGAGTGAAGTCTTGAGGTATCCCAAAGAGAGCAAGCACACCTCTTGTAATGTAACCAGGACATAGATGTGGTAGAAGCAGCCTTTCTAGAGTTAATGAGGAAGAATAGCAATGCTAGGTTAGTGCTCCACAAGACAGCAAAGGGGCCAATTATTTTCATTTATTGAAGTGGCCGTATTTTATTCCTGTTGCCTTAGCTATCCCTAATTATAATCAAAGTTATTATTCATCTTTTTGCCCAATTATTCCTTTACTGTGCATTTATTGTTGCTACATATTTCATCTGAAAATAGTTTTAAAATTAAATTAGATAAATATTAACCTAAGGTTATATGAAAGATGATCCATCCAAAAGTCATTTTAAAACTAATTTCATGAATCTTGAGCTGATGGAAGTAATACCAATTTAAAATTCGTATTATTTTTAGATAAAAATCCACGTGTCTATTAAGATTGACTCAATATTTATCTTCTAGTTTATTAACTTTGTATAATTTAGTCTAATTTTTTTTTAGCCACAGTGTTTTTCAAAGACTATAGACTATCACAAGGCAAAAGCATAAAATATAAGTTAAAGAAAAGGAAACACATGGGTGTGCTGGTGTGAGGGGGCATTAGATTATACTCTACAATCTCCAAGAGAAAGAAAGAAGAAGAGGGAGAGGAAGTATTCACACACACAAGTTTTGCATGAATTCTAAGAAAAATAAAAATGAATGTGTTAAAAGATACATAAAGTAAATTTCACTTACATGAAGAAAGTAGAAAGTTGGAAATATAAAAATCTAAAATAAAATAAAATCTGTCATGTACAGAGACTTAGATTATGAAACAAAAATCATTAAAATTTTTAACATAAATGCCATATTTCACATTTGTCATTCCAGTGTGCACACAGTGTGCTGTGTGCTGAAATCAGTTTGGAGATATGTCCATCTTGTGTACATTGGAATTCATCTCAGGATGTGTTGTTCTGCAAGTCTAGTAATAAAGGCGACCTCATTAGTCTGTGATCTTCCCCAGTTTTGCACCGAAGCAGAATTCTCTTGTATGATCACTTAACTTGCTTGCAAAACTTTTTTTCAAATGCAATTTTTGCTATTTCCCAAAACCAAATCTATCATGTAAAGGTTATAGATTTTCCTGGCACTGAACATTCAAAAGAACACACTATGAATCCGGTGGGCACTTGCCATCGGGAATTTCACAGGATGCTATGCACTTCAGTAGGATCATTAGATTAAGTGTGCAGCTCCTCCAAGGACTGATGCAAAATGCACTCTATTTCACTTACCAGTGTAATTTCTCTTGCAGTTAAAAAAAAATTAAATCAGGTGCATCAATTTATAGCCACACCTGTATGCTTCCCGTAAAGACCAGGGCAGTGTAGACATGTTCCGGTAATAGCAAATCACAGGAAATTCCTGTTGTTTTCTCTTTGTTGTAGTAATAGTGATTTCTGTGTCCCTTATGGCTTCTAATTTCTTCAAGACCTGTATTCTTCATAAGTGACACAGATATGTATAAGAAGCAGTAGGGATGAGACTATAATTGTCCTTCTGGGTCAAAGCCTACAGTTAGGTTATGCCTGTTACTTCCTAGGAAGCTGGGTATGATCCAGAAAATCATGTCTGTCTTTGAACATCAAAGCTCATTATTTTGTTTGAAAAGCAGTCCTTGGTATTTCCTTAACATGAGATCGCACTGAGGAAGAGCAGTTTTCAAAGAGGCCAGAGTTAGAATACACTGTAGGTTTCTGAAAATATGTAGCCCAGTGACTTTGTCTGCAGTTTTATTAACTATTCATAAAGATGTACTTCCATCCTAGGGAGGGAAACAGACAGAAGCAGTGATACCTTCTGTAGATGGTACTGATGTACAATAAATTAGAGAAAGTATGCAGGAGAGAAGCTGATAGACTTCAGTGAACTGTAATACAGATAAATGAAAATCTGCAAAAGAGAATGGATATGATTGTGATTCCCTACATGTACAGAAAAGAAGTGGATGATCAATGTTTAACACAAAAAATTAGAGAAATTTGCCAAGAAAAAATAAAATCCAGGAGAATTCTACCAGATAGCGGTTTTCAAGCATAGTCAAAGCTCAGAATAGAATTTGGTGAAATTAACCCTCAAGATGATATAACATTATCTCAGAAATTTAGTCACTCATTATCATTATTATACTTATTATCTAACATGCACCACTAACTGAGCCAAATATTGAGTATACATTGTGGATAATATACATTTGAAGATAATATGTATATTGAAATTATGTTTATGATCATGATATGTGTAAAAGTAACTGCTTGTGTGTTCTACAACATCCCATATGTTTGATTGGATTTGAGATTTTCACCTGTGAAAACCAGACCAATGAATGAATTCTCTTACCTTCCTTGGTTTATTATGAATGAGGCTATATCTCCTCCTTCATCACTTCTGAAAGGAGCTGCTGTGTGTCTGTTTCCATGTCCGTGTGTGTGTGTGTGTGTGTGTGCGCACACGCGCGCGCGCTCGTGTTTGTAATACAGTAGATATTTTGCAAAATGTACAAGGCAGTCAAGAAATCTTGAGATGCTGATTTGGAGCAAAAGATGAAAGGAAAATGGGTGCCTGAGTCCAAAGTGCTACAGAAATACTAAATCATTTAATGTTCTTGCATGAAGTATTCAGTGAGTATCACCTTGTAGTTTTCAAAAAGGAAAATTCCCATAACTAAAAGATCTGTTTATATTTATTTTAATCCATAGTACTATTAATTTTGTAAATAAATTTTGATTTTAAAGAAGCCATTTTATAGCACAGAACAACTCTTTGGCAATCAAAAAAAAAAAAAAAAAACTCTTGTTGCAACCAAAATCTTTAAAAATATAATAACCTCCCCAAATCATTTTTCAACTTCCCACATGGAAAAAAAAAAAAAAAAAAAAAAACATAAGATCATAGGTGGTGTAAGGAAAGGATGTTTGGGGTAGCAATCCTAGAAATAGAAGGTTTCTAAGGTGAATTCTTTAACAAAACATACCTCAGATAACTGGGTTTGATTTTTCTTTGAAGCTAGAATGGGAAGAGCTAGGTCCGGCCCCAACTTGGTATGCCAGTCTGTGTTGACTACCCAAGGGAGCCTTACCCTCTATGAGGAGGGAATGGGGGTGGGATGGGGGTAGGGAGTGGGGGAGCAGGAGAAGGGGAGGGAGACAGAACAGGGGTTGGTATGTAAAAGGAAAGAAAAACAAAAAACAATTCTCTATTCCAATCCTGCCTCCAATCCTCACTTCTGAGCAGTATTGCTTGATGGAAAGATTTTGGCAGCCGCAATGTGCTTAAACAGGTTTTTAACCATCCTAGCGGGGGGGGGGGGGGGGAGGTGTTTTCAAACTAGGAGCAGACTATGAAGTGGAAGACTCATTAGAAACAAAACCAGATAAGCTCCAATTAAACTAACTGCTAGCTAGCAAACCCCAGATGCCTTGGAGGACAACTTTGCTTAACTAAGATTTACAAAACAAACAGGATGGTTTCAGGAGTCCATTTGGAATAGCCCATCAAAGAATGACTCACAGTTGGTTTTTTGGTTAGATCACTTCTCATTTTTTCTCCCTTGGGCAGAGGGTGGGGGTGAGGGGTAGGGGGGCTGTAGGGAATCAGGTGCCCTGTGGCACCACTGTTTTCTTCTGACATAATTACTGAGGAATGTTCAGGAGATCAGTAAGTTCAGGTCTCTTAGTTATATTTTAGAGCCTGGCTACATAGCGATGTATTTCTTTCACTAGCCTCGCTTTCACAATGACTTTCTGTAAACCCTAGGACATGATTACTGTTACTCCTGAGATTTTTTTCTTATGAGGTATATCTAGTTTTTGAGATAACTCACTTTCGCTTTTCTGTCTTCTACATAGAGTAAAAAACACTGTTTGCCCATTGGTTCCCGCCAGATTTCTTTCGAAGCCACCATTGTCAAACTCTAGTTGTTAGGACTTATTAATCGTTTAAGAATGATTTTAAAAGGCAGAATTTTTGTTCTTGCTATTTATATTAATTATAAATCCAGTGCTCATGCTAATACACACTTACACTTTGGTCTGAAAGCCATACCTTTTACAGTGGAATACACACCTTATGCATCAGGAAGCCTTTGCTGGGACTACCAGGAAAATCACATGGCATATTTACAGGGACATTATAGCCTTCAAATAGAAAGGAGACTTTGCTCTGAGAGCTTTCCAAGCTAAATTACATCCAGGTGTTATGTTTCATTAAGAGTATGCACCATATTCAAAATATAGATCATTAAAGGCTGCATGTAAATTTCAGAAAAATTAGTGTCAGGAGAAATACATAGTATGCTGAAGAAGCTGCTGAGATTAAATAAGAGGGAACCCAAGGCACCTATCAGAGGACCTGTTCTTCCTTCACATATCACGTCATGCAAAAAAAATACAGATGCCAGATTCCTCAAATTTGAACATTTCATTTTGAAATGAAATGTTGCCAAACCATATTTGTTGAGAAATTCGTCATCAAATTCATCCAAACCTTTAACATAACTTGAGAGGTTATTTTGTCTGATCCTTTAGGTAAGTGTGGTGGTATTGTATTGTCCAAAATACTGTGTACGCTAATAAACTTATCTGGGGTCAGAGAACAGGACAGCCACAATATTAAAGGTTAGGCAGTGGTAGCACACGCCTTTAATCCTAGCATTCCAGAGGCAGAAATCCATGTGTTCAAGGATACACCCAAGCATGGTGACCAACGCCTTTAATCCCAGAAAGCAAGCCTTCAATCCCAGGGAGTGGTAGTAGGAAGCAGAAAGGTATATAAGGCGTGAGGACCAGAAACTAGAGGCATTTGCCCTAGAGAGGCATTTGCTGGAGAAGCATTTGGCCTGGTTAAGCATTCAGGCTTCTAGCAGCAGTTCAGCTGAGAGTCATTTGGATGAGGACTCAGAGGCCTCCAGTCTGAGGAAGCAAGACCAGCTGAGGATCCGGCGAGGTGAGATAGTTGTGGCTTGTTCTATCTCTCTGACCTTCCAGTGTTCACCCCAATACCTGGCTCAGGTTTGGTTTTATTAATAAGACTCTTTAAGATTCATGCTACAGGTAAGTTATATATTGAAAAATGATATAGATAGATAACTAAAGATATGATGTACTCATGAGCTTTATTAAGTAAGTATTAATACATTATCAACTACTTGTCAATTAAGTAGGCAGAATTAAAATAATTCAAGCTTTCTGTGACTAGGCATATCAGTCTTTATTCAAAAAGCACTTCGGTAAGTGGAAAATGTGGATGATCCCAAGGAACTCATTAGCTTTACCTGAACCATACATATATCGTCAATGATCATATTCTGGATATTTGAGCAAGATATAATTTATCTACCAAATGACTGGGAACTGTTAGCTTGCAGTGGTCATGAACTGAACCATTCCATGTGACCAGACTGTTATCAGGAGAACATCATCAAATCATTCTAGACATCTGACCTGCAGTTAACAGAATCCCAGAACCACTGGTGTTTTACAAGGAACATCCCACTTTAGTATAAGATTAATTTCCACAATAGGCCTATACTTAACATGGAAGGATCTATACATTAGTTATCCAGATGTACTAATAAGATATTGGTAAGCCAGAGCCAAGTAACACCTTGATGATCCCTCTGTTTCCAGAGTTGTTTCAGCTCTCTCTATGTTTCTTCCCTGATTCCTTTTCAATGTGCTCACATTCATGCTTTAGACATTCCCTTTTACATAGTCCACCATCACCACTTAAAATTTTAAAATCCCAATTAAACAGAAAAACATTCATTTTAAATTCCACATCTAGTATCTCATGCAGTTGAGCTTTTATCTCACTGCTCTTTTGGAGCAACAACACTCATGTTGGAAGCCTGAAGTTGACTTTTAATTTAATGGGAATCTGCCTTACTTCCAGTTTTCAGTAAGTATGGAGAGTTTTCTCTTCCTTTTCTGTTTCTTGACACAGGCTTTTCCTCTCTTCTTAACTTCTCAGTTCTTTCTCATTTTTACTAACGATTACGTTTTTGGTAACTGTCCAGTACTCTGCTCCTGGTCAGCTATACTCCTGCCTTGGGTCATCCTGTACACACACTCTTGTGGTTTGAACACAGTGCCATGGTAAACTATCTAGATATCCCAACAGTTATGATAAAGTAAACATTATGCTAGCTTCACTAATTCTATATGGCCAAATTCATTCTTTCTTCCTCTATCTCATCCATCAGTTAACCAGGCAATAAATTTGGAGTCATCTTTATACTCTTTATTATTTAATCAAGCAATAAGCCACAGTTATTGTATATTTCTAAAGCATCTCTTGAATTTCATCCTCCTTAATTCATTCCTAGTTCAGTTGATTGCACAGGCCTTTCCTTCTGCTGCCCCGAATGTTACAGTTCTAAATAATGTCATGTCTTTAGTCTGCGATGATGTACCTCTCTTCTTTTCCACACTTTTTAAGATCACCCTATAGCCAAGAGAAATGAAGATACAAATTCGATCATATCACTGTCTTCCATGAATTCTTTAATAACTTTTGATGAGTTTCAAATGTCATAGAGTGGCACAGCTGGCTGATGTGATTGGGCTCAAGGCATATCACAGCAGCCTCATTTGTAACTGTTCACCAGTTTGAACTGATTCATTTCCTATGCTATGGAGTTTCTAGCAGTTCCCCAAAACATATCATATCATATAGCTCTAAAGTTCCATATTTTTCACTAGGCATCATCTCTGCCCAGAATTCTGACCTTAACCTTACTAAATGAAATAATTCTTGCTAATCATTTAAGACTCTGAAATACCATATGACCCTAGATGATGCATGTGCCTAGATGTGGCTGATTGTGAAAAGAAGCTGCCATATCTATTTAGTAAGACATCAGCAACAGCACCTACTCAGATGGGAAATAACGTATCTTGGGCTCACAATTCGGCCACTAATTTGGAAAAACTGTATGTCCCTGGAAAAAATCACTCCACTACTGTGGTTTTAAACTTCTGTTTACCTTCAATAAGCAATTAAAGTAAATATTCTCCAAATTCTCTTCTGCTTCTGTTTTCTGTGTCCTTTCTCCAGGAACAACACATTTCAGAATTGTCAATAAATCAGCAGTGTAGTACAACTACAAGCCTTGTTGTTTATTGATCATTCCCAGGTAAAGTGGCTTTTATATGAAATCAATACATGTGTTAAATGTATTCAAAGTAATTGCTTTATATACTTAAAGCAAACAGTGCCCCTAGAAATGAGAACTTCCTAGCCCCACCTTGTGGACCGCAGGGTTATTTTCTGTTTTCTCTTCCTTGATGAAACCTACCAGCTCTGGAAAGAGAAAGCAGAAAGGAAGGAAGGGGCATGCACTTTATACTCTGTCCCAGACTCACATCTTATCACCGTCATTAACTTCCTTTGTGATATTAGCAAAGTTATATAACTATGTTCCTTCACTATTAAAGTGGGCGCAATTGCTACTATGGGACATCAGTAGATCAAACATATGTCAAACTCAAGACAGTGTGTATGAACAGTGGTGACATTCAGCTGTTATTATACTAATTAGGAGAGAGAACAGGCAAGAATAGTTGCTGAGTCTTTCTCAGTAAGGGGGCATTTATACAACTGTTAGTAATGGGGAATCAATGTTATGGTCTTGTGTTGGCTTGAAAAAAAACCTCAGATATGAGTTGGATTTACAGATTTATTTTACAGACAACAAAGATGAAGGTCAGAGATGTCAAATGACTCATCCCAAAACAAGTCCCCACCACCTGATACTCCAGAGACTTGAATCTATGCCTCTGGGGCTAAATGTTGTCCCTTTCGTTGGAACTGCTTTAATGTTGGCTTGTATCAGAATCACCCACAACACTGCTGAAGCACTGATTGCTATGCTGACCCTTGAGAGTTTGATTCAGTGGTTTGGGAATGGCCAGGGACTCACATTGTGAAAATGTGCCATGTGTTGATAATGTTGTAATGTGAACTGTGCTGCTGCAGATAAATGCATTCTGAACTGGTTAGGAAATGTTCTCAGCTTTCTTAGACATGTCACCTGTAGAGACAGAAAGGGTGTGAATGCCGAAACTGCATGTCTTGTCTAATTCCTATTGCATTTTGTATGGGGAAGCACTGAAAACATCATGATGTGCAGTCCTTTCCCCTTGCTGGCTTTTGCCAGCATATGCTTAGATAAGAATACAAATTTCCGAAAAACCATAGTCCCAGATTTATTTGATAAAAATTGCAGTTTGCCTTGGCTGATGTGTGTGCAGTCATACTTAGAGCTTGCAGAATGCTCTGTGAAAGCTGTTGTGTCTGAGATGAGAAATTGGCTTATGGGAATCATCATTTACTTTGTGCAGGGGAAAACCGTGCTGCCTTTGTATTTCCAAGGAGAAAGAAAATATAGCCCAGTGCCTTCTGCAAAGATGAAGCACAAAATGAGTGGAAGGAATCAACAATGCCGTCTATTTATCTCCTCCGAGAAGAGGGAAACATGGCCTATTCCTAATTTTATTTGTTAAGTGTGCAGTGAGGGCTCCCTGCTCCTACTTCCAACTCTTACATCTGCACAACCTGCTAGAAAGGGCTTTAAGGAACTTGAAAGTGAAATTACCATTGGTAAAATTGTTTCTGAGGAGAATAGGCTTTCACTCGGTGCCCAGAGGAAAGAGAGGTGAGAAAACAAATAGACAAGCAAGGCAAGGAGGAGTCACTGTCCCAGACTTCAGATTCAATTAGACCCCAGCTCTAACAAGTTTCTTTGCAAAAGGGGAAGCCATTTTTAAACCGCTCAGTTTCCTTATTAATGTTAAGTACAGATAATATACAGCTCAAAGTGTAATCCTGACAGATAATGGGGTACATATAGGAGATTTGCCACCACCTTATCTTGAACAAAGAAGGCACTCCATAAATTCTTGTCACCATTTCCTAAGGACTATACAATCCTTGGCTCTTCTTTCATTACCTCATTCCCTTTCTCCCACAGCCCCTGCTCTGCAGGAGGCAGCAAGCAGTCGAAAAGGTGACACTTAAAAACCCTACTTTTCTCACCCCAATTAGGCAAAAAAAAAAAAAAAAAAATTCTGCTCCACCCAGCTCCAATATGAAATCTCCAGGGTACCTCTCTGCACTTAGAAACATCAGGTTCTCTCCACTTCAGCACCCACCTTCCAGGCAGGGCAGGTTGATCATGTTAGCATTCCAAAACCTTAAGTTACTTTGCGTATGTTTTAGTTTCTCCATTAGCAGTGCCTCATGAAATTCAATTGTGTTTTTTTTTTCCCTAGAGAAAATTTGGAATCATTTTATTTATTTACACTTCAATACTGAATATACAAGAGTGATGTATTACCTCTATTTGTGTTCATTAAAGGTGGAATGAAGTGTAATTATGAAAGTGAATATTTATTAGATTACATAGATATTTTACCAACTGTCATCACATCATAAAAACAAAAAAAAAAGGAAGAAAATAAAAAAGAAAATAAAAACACTGACTGCATGTCAAGTTTGCCCTCGGTGCTGGGGACCATGAATAAAGCTGACAACAATTCTGCCCAGTAGCATTTAGAGTCAAGTGAGAAAAGCCCACGAGTGGAGGCAATGCATCGTCTATATCACTGTGTTAAGGGATAAGGAATATGAAGGAGATTTAAAGAGCTGGGTTAGAATTGGAAATACAAGACTGTAATTTTGAGTAGAGGACCTTCCAGGCTTACCAAATTCAAGGTCAACAGATCTCTGAGTACAAAGGCCCTGAAATGGAAGTGTGCCTACTACAGTCAAGGCACCGTAAGGAAATCCGTGGGGTCAGGGTGAGGAAAAGTCAGAATAGTAAGAGATGAAACCAGACAGCTGTCATCTCATACTTCATTGTAAGTGACATCTTATTTTTGTTGTTGCTGTTTCCTTTTTTATTAATTGCTTTTGTACAATGTATTTTGATCATATTTCTCCCTTTCTCCACCCCTTCCAGGTCCCCTTCCCTTCCCCATCCAACCTGCTCTATGTATTCTCTCTCTACTTCTCACTTTCTTTCAAAAAGGAAACCAAAAAAACCCAAGAAACAAAAATAAAAACAAATCAA
>CABHPP010145191.1:11557-50985 GCA_902168425.1 Peromyscus attwateri
AAGTCCTATTGGAGAATTTACACAGACATACCTCATGATGATTTGACTATATTTAAAAAGGATTTGCCCTGACCTTTCTCTCCACAGAATAGATTATGGGGAAGCAAGCACATAAGCTGATCATTTGGATGCCTCAGCCAGGAAGAATAGGAAGGGGGTTTTGATCTGAGGGGTCACAGTGAGATATTGGGAATTGATAAAGTATGTTTACTCATGGTTTATATGGGAGCCACAGTTTCTCCTATACAGCAAGTCTGGAATAGCTGCTGTTTGCCTACCCGGGGAAGTCATCATCCTGAGAAAGTTGAAGGAGGTGGAAATAGTCTACCCAGCAAAAGCCAAATGATCAACAACAAATTATTACATGATTTCATGTAACTTACTGAATTCTCCTTTGCACTGCTCCTTGAAGACTGCATGCTGGATTGAGCACTCTGGAAAGAGGGAGCTGTCTTATTAACACATGCTTTGGCGTGATGCATATTCCCTAATCCCTTGTTGGTATAGAACTGCACACATCACTTTATCATCTGGTTTTCCAGTAATTACTTTACAAATAACCTCTTTCAACTGGAGATGGAAGGAAAACATCATCATGTAGTCCTTTCTCTTCTACCCCTTGCAGTTAATTGCTTGTAGAGCTTATTGGTTTAGTTGCTTCTGTATCTCTGTGTTCATTCTACTCTCCTCACATAGTCAATGGCATTCCAATTCACTTCCTACCTGGCTTCATGGAAGCTCCTTTTCCTTAGTCTCTTTGCCTTTAGTTCACATACCTTAACCTCAACCAATTTTGAATACAGCTGCCATAATGACTTGTCCAACGTACGATTTGATGCTCTGTTTACAACTATTCAATGGTCCCCCAGTCCTCCTAACATTAAGAAAGAAAACCTAATGCTCTTAATGGCCTTCAAATAGCCTTTCTGGGCTGCTCCTGCCTGTGGAACCACCACATACCTTGAGGTAGAATATTTTCCTGAGACAACTCTTCTTGGTTGTCTTTCCCAAAGCAATCTTATATGGGACAATGAGCTGTTGCCATGTTTTAGAAAGTGTGCTTTCTCCCATGGCCATAAGCTCTTTTGCCCACTTTCTCCCTACATGTAACATATTTTCTCATCTTTTGCTACCCATGTTCTTCCTTCATATGACAGCTGCATTGAGGCTTCTTTCTAGGTAATCTGAGTAGTTTCAGTTGTGACTGATGTTTTCAATGAGTTCCAATGCTGAACAACTTTTCCTCTCGGTGTAACATCCCACAACTGTTTTCCCAGTTCTGCATTCCCTAGTGGTCTACTGATGCCCAGAGAACAAGAGCTACCTCAATTATATATTGACATACACCACTAGCACTTTTTGAATTGTCTTGAGTAGAATGCAAAATCATAAGCAGTGTATAATTGATCCCATGAATTATGTAACTAAACACACTGGTTAAAATATTCAGTATCCTCTCTTGAGTATCTGTTTGTAAAATATTCCTAATCTTATTTATATCTAAGGCCATGACCTCATACTCTGTCACTGAAAATGCACTGAGAGAAACTGAAATATTGGAAAAAAAGAAATGTAGAAGAAAAGTCTAGGCTTCTGCTAATTAAAACTTGAGGACTACTACAATAGACCCAATTAGGATAAACTTCCTCTTATCTTTTCCTTTAAACATATAAATACAAGCAATAGTGATACGAGACAATAAACCTAATAAGGTATCTATATTATGGCTGTAAGCATTTATTGTGTTACATTTAATCATGCCTTTAACCATTATGTTTTCCCTTCCCTGCTGGTCCTTTAGTCACATGCACATATAGAGAGACCTATAAGGAGCCCTCATGCATTAACTTATCCACAACAAATTGGCCCTAGGGTTACAACATAAGTTGGAAGATGGTAATATTTCTATATTTGATACAATTGGCCATTACCTCCTTTGTCTTGATTCTCATGAAACAGCATTTGCTAAAATTTCTGTGGACCTCTCTCATGACTTCTGTTTGCACCCACTTATCTACTTTTTCTCCTAGAAGGACATTTATTTGGTTTCCCTCCTGTGTACATCTTCGCTATGAATTCTGCATTCACCCTTGTCACTTCTGTTATTGCCATTATATGAGGGGCTTAATCTCTATCTCTCACTCTTTTCTCAAGGCATGGATCCACATCTTAAATCATCAGCTAATCTCTCCTTGGATTCTCTGATGGTTTCTCAAATATAATATTATTCACCTTCACCCCCCATACATGTTCCTATTTTCACAGAAGGAGATAGAGTGGCTATCTGGATATTTACCCCTAAAGGTGGTGATCATAGGAGTGCGTTCCCAGTGATCTCATTTACTAGGTGACCTATCAACACATAGAGATTGATCCAAGGGTATTTGCCTGACTCTGAATACAACACTGCCTGACTCTGAATACAACAAATAGGATCATCCTGTTTGATGCTTGAAAGTTAGAGGTGAATACATTCACTGATAGAAGTAAGCACTGTAAGGTTAGCTGAGATAGATGGGAGACTGCCACTCAACTAATTGAGTTCCTCTGTTCTGCTGCGAGGTGAATACATTCACTGATAGAAGTAAGCACTGTAAGGTTAGCTGAGATAGATGGGAGACTGCCACTCAACTAATTGAGTTCCTCTGTTCTGCTGCTTTCTAAGTCTTGATGCTTCCAGCCTTCTTCAAGTTCATGAGTTAGCTCAACTTATTTTCAACATATTCAACCACCTTATACATTTCACTAATTAGTAGCAGTGAAACACTGGCAAGCAATTGCCCTTTGTTTTACAACCAGCTAAGATGCTCCTTGACGCCTGCTGACTTCAGCCTGAGTTTCACAATCTTTCATTGGCTTCATTTTTCCATCTGTGTGACTGATGGTCTCTACATCAGATTGGGAATAGCCTATCTACAGGGTTTCCCTCCTCTTGCTTCTTTTCTCTGTTCTCAGGTTGTGGTGGTTGACTTTAAATTTTACTATAACTATATGAAGCAAAAAGGACACAACTATGCGTGTCTTATTCACCTGGACTGCTCATTGCATCTTTATTAAAGTTTCTTATAGATATATGAGGCTTATCATCTAGGTTCCGTCATATGTTAAATCTCTTGGGTTTCATATTAAATGCAAGTCTAGAAGGGGAGGTAAAGAAGGTACATATACTGCTGATTCCAAAAAGATGATGAATGCGCATGAGAAAGTAGGTTTAATGTGCAATGGGATTTCAGAGGCAGCAGCAAAGAGAGAGATTAGAAACCAGCAGGAGGGTAGGTGGAAAGAGAATTGCTAATCTCAACTTTGGACCATTGCTGATAGAATCCATGTGGTATACATGTGAAGCCCTATATGAGAAAAGGAATTCATCTTCTGCCATATAAACATTCTACAACTTGTTATGGTAACTCTATCACCAGCAAGCTCTTCTCTAGGTACTAGAGGCAGCATGATGTCACAAGTTACTAATAGGGTGGCATACAGGTAGCATCTATACAAATAGAAGAAATAGAAAATGTGCTAAAATGTTTTTAAAACTGGATGAATTCAGAAAGAGTGAGGAATGCTGTGCAAACAGAAGTACTGGCATTTGATGGAGTGTAACTGGGCAATAGAGACACAGAGTAATTTGCATGGAGTTGATCCTGTAAGCAAGTGATAAGGAAAATTAAAAAGGGAACAAATTTGACAGAGGGGTCACTGTGTACAGAGAGACTCTGAATCACAAAGGCCAAAATAGCAATCATCTTGATTGACTCCAAAACCTGAAGGATATATATATATATATATATATATATATATATATAGAGAGAGAGAGAGAGAGAGAGAGAGAGAGAGAGAGAGAGAGAAACAGACAAACAGACAGAGAGTCAGAAACAGGGAGACAGAGAATGTAGTAAACATAGGTAGTAAAGTAAAACTGGACTAAAATGTTACTAAGAAGGACCCAGAACATATTGGGTGTGGTGAGAAATCCGCATGCAATTAAGAGCTACCAGAGGGCTATCCACATGGAATTTACACAAAGAACATTCATTTCAACTTGGCTGCTGTGAAAACTGTACAGGTGTGAGTGTGACTGTAGCCAGCCAGGTGTTTGTTACATGGCAGCTTGCCACGTGTAGCTCTGGAGCACAGCAAGGGTCATGTTAGAATATTAGTAAGAAGTGATCAGGTACAACTTAGGTTTTTGAGGTGGAGCCACCAGGGTGTGTTGAGTGCATAATACTAGGATGGCCTGGGTGTTCCACCATATAGTGAACACTGAATGAATGATGGTTAAGTCATTAAGAGGAAGGGTTGAGCTGTCATTCTTGGTCCAAGGCAGACTCCATGTACTTTCTGACAGATGTCCATCTCCCTTCTTTCCTGCTCATCGGCTGCCTCTGGAATCTCACTGCACTTTAAACAGATCTTCTCATGCACACTAACCTTGGTGTCAGCAATATATATCTCCTTTTTACTCTGCTTCTACTCTCTAAGTTCTATGGTATTGTTTTTATCTCTCACAGCTCTTGCATGTCTTATACATGGAACAAAATAAGTATGAGTTGTTCTGAGGAATGACTGAAAGCAGAAATGAAGTGAAGCAGAAAGTCAGTGAAGGAAGAGACCTTAGAGAAGTGTGTTACTCCTCAGTCCAGCCTCCCAGAACCCGAAGAGCTCTCCAGAGACTGAGCAGCACACAGCTGTCGTTGCTAAGCTCTGCCTCGATAGGAGGCTAAGAATGGAGTGTCCAAAGGAGGTTTGAGGCTGACGACCCACTGTGACTCTGGCTTGGGTTCTGAGAACAGGCTCTCCTAGTAGAAGCAGATTCCTAGCTTGCTCTGCCGCTTCCCAACTTTGTAATGTGTGTCTTAACCATTCCAAATCACAGCTTCCTCATGTGTAAAAGTGGATATCAAAGAAAGAGCTCCGATCTGGGTACTGGAAATCATTCTCATTGTTCTGACGAGTAGAGGACTTACCGTGCCATGTGCCCTGCCCAAATGCTTTAACAGCACCAATCCATCGGTTGCCCTGACAAAGCTGTGAGTAAGGCACTGTACCAGTCCCCTGTTATGAATCACTAGCATAAAGCACCACAGCAACCAGCAAGAGAAAAAGCTCCCTAGACACACAAGAGAAGAAAAAAGAAAACGAAACATGTACAGGGAGCCAGAATTACCTGCTTGTTAAACCCAGTTTTTCTGCTGTTGTTGACCTGAATAAAACAAACCTTCATAGCCGCAATGTTCTCATTTTTAAAGTAGACTGCTATAAGACACAATGAGACAAAGCCTGTAAAAGTACAAATAGAGGCAAAACTACCCTAATAGCATTGGTACATGCAGATGTTGGTAGAGTTAAACTGGATTTTTTCTGAACTGTGTAAGAAATCAACATATTTAAAGGTGGTATTCTTAGGACAAAGTATGCTGTCTCTAAGGAGAGTTCTCTGACCACTGGAAAAAGTCATGAAGTCTTGGCTTAGGACTGTCTCACACTCAGATGAATGTGGTATGTGTGTGCATGACAGAGTGTGTGTGTGTGTGTGTGTGTGTGTGTGTGTGTGTGTGTGTCCGCGTGTGTGCAGGGTTATATGCCTGCCCATGATGTGCATCCATTATGATAGCAGAGTAAGACACATGTTGCCTTCTGTAACTCTATTCCTGTAAAATTGGGTCTCTCACTGAACTAGAAACTCATAGCTTAAGCTATGTTGACTGGCCAGCAAGGTTACTGATATTTATTCGTGTGCCTGAAAATCTTTATGTAGTTGTTGAGTTTCAAACATGGGTCCTAATGTCTGCCAAGCAAATAATCTTACCAACTGAACATCTATACTACTCTCTACACTGCACATTTTAGCTTGAACTGAAAACCTCTGTAGCTGAAGTACTTAATTCAGTTCTCATTTTATCTACCTTAGGATGTCTGAGACAGTTCATTGGGGTCTTGTGTGAGAGTTCTTTCTCCAGCTAAGAAATAACTGTGCCTCCACTATCACCTGTGATCCTCCTGGACACTGCATAAGAAGGAATCTTATCATTTTCATACATATGCATAACTCAGGGGATATTCCTGAAGCTCACTTTGCTTCTAGACTTTTCTCCAGGTATGTCTGACCACTAGCATGAGAGTTCAGTGTTCTCTCTGTGCATCGCCTTGTATACTCTCTAAATGGTTGAGTGTTCCTTTCCTAATATCTCAAAGTGTAAATACGGAAGTCCAGAGATAGGATGGCTAATTAAAGTTTCCCTTTCCTTCTGGGAGACAATTATCTTTCTATGTACTACACACATATGAGGACGTGCGAGTGCACTCCTGTACACACACATACATACACACTTTCATGAACCATTATCCCAGTGAGCTTTCTTTTTCCTAGTGCAGTAGAGTCACTATGTGTGGATTTTACTTTAGACTATCTTCTTCCTTAAAGAAATATTTCCTGTCAAAATAATTTTGGGATTACCAATCTTTGTATGGTCGGCAGAATAATAGTCCCCTAAAAAATATCTACATCTGATTTTCTAAAACTTGGGGATGTTTTAGGTCATCTAGTAAAGGGTACTTAGGTTTGGTGAAATTAAAATTGTCAGTCAGGTGATCATCAAGGAAGTACTATATTCTTTATTATTCTGTAGACCTGATATATAAACAAACATGGTGGCCAGGGATGCAGAACAGTTCATGTCTGAGCGATGATGCAAGGTGGAAAAGACTCACAGGATGATCACCCAGGAGGCCACCAAAAGCTAAGACAGGCTGGAACCTCTGGAAACTAGAGAAAGAAAGACAGCAGATGCTTGCTTTAAGCTTGCTCAAGGAATGCAGGCCACCGTTACCGTAATTTTAGCCAGTGATGGCCAGTTCAGACTCTGGCTTCAGAATTTCAGATAATGAATCTGTGTTGTTTTAAGCAACAAAACCTGGAGTAATTTGTCATAGCAGCAATAGAAAATGGATACAGCATTATCCATTTGCAGCATTACACTCACAGAAAATAAGCAACCTGAGAGAGATCAGCTGGGATACTAAGTTTGAGGAGACAGGTCATGAAGATAATTCAAGAAGAAAGAGACCCTTTCCACTTCCCGGGCTTCTGCATTTGAAGCAGAAGGGTTGAACACATTTTTTTCTTTACTGGTTTATTTTAAAATTAAGACTTGGGTGATCATGGATGGGTGATGAGTTAAGAACACTGACTGCTCTTCTAGAAAACACAGGTTCAATTCCCATGCACTTGGCAGTTAACAAACATCTGTAACTCCAATTTCAGAATATCTAACATCCTCTGCTGGTCTCTGCAGGCACTGAATGCATGTGATGCACAGACATACATGAAGGCAAAACCCTCCATACACACAAAAGAAAAACAAGCAAATATTTTTAAAGTAAGACTCGGTCCATTTCCTCATTTCCTCATAGGTAGCTCCAGCATCACTGGCTGCTACTTCACAATGGATCCTGGAAGCTATGCCTCCATTGATGCTCCTGAGTTACAACAGTCAACATTTAAAAGCAGTAACACAGAAACAAGTAATATTAGTCTATCCTTCAGGACAACCTCACCTGCTTTCATTTTGAGGTCCATTTCTCTGATATTCTCTCTAGAATTTCATTCTTCTGTAGTGTGCATTTCTTTCCTGCTTGTGAAATAGCTAGTGTATATGTATTTTAACTTCTGTTGACATAGGTGGAAGAGGGCCAAAGTCCTGGCTATGCCACCTTGCTATCAGGCCTCAGCCAATAACCCCAGAGGACTCACTCTAAGAGAATCAATGTCAGCCATGACCATGACCCACTTCCTGCATCCCGGTGGACCTTCTCTAATCGTCCATTCTCTCAGTCCTCTGGTCAACATGAATGGAGAAGGTGGGCAGCTCTCAGCTCTGAGAGAGAGGACATGACTCATGGGTTTCATTCACTCTGACACAACAGAACAGGAACATGATCTCAATGATAACTATGTCTTTTTTCACACATGCTTGTATGCTTACTACCAATGGAGATGGCACAGGAAAAGTAGGGAGAGAAGGCAATTGGGAAAGAAGACATGGAAAAAAAGAGGATTTGGAAACATTTTGAAAAAGGAATTTTGGGGACTTTGCAAAATATTCCGTGAAGTTCTTACAAGTCTATAAAACAAAGTATAATCCAGAACATTGCTCATTATCTCTGCAGATTTAGAATGCATTTAAGGCTAAGCTTGCTGAGTTCAATTTCCCAAAGCCCTGCTCTGGTGCAAGGAATGAGGTAATGCAGTGTGAAGAACACTCTCCAGGCTCTGAGCATCATGCATGCAAGAACTGAGAAAATAAAGCTGATGGCATGGGTGTGATGAGTCCAGGCAGCCAGGACTCTGTGAGTGGGAATGTGCCTCCACTTAAAATCAGACCTTGGAGATAGGACTAAACACAGCGTGGCTGGTGCAGTGTCCATGGAGATGCCATCCACTCTGTTTTTTTTAGAGCCTCTGCTCCTTTCCAAAGGCCATGTTGAAGCAGTTGCTAAGAAAGCCAAACTGAACAGGTTCTCTGTGTGTGTTGCTGCAAGGACTCCAGCCACCGCTGGAGCAAGAAAGTAAAACTAATTCGAGAGAAATAGTTGTCTGCCTATTGCCTTTTCTGTAGTCCTTGCTTATTCCTGCTTTAGACCACAGCTGGGTGATCCGTGGATTGCTTAAATCTAACACAAGCCCCATTCATTTGCAGGTTCTTGAATGTCTCACAGCCAGCCATAGGTTTGGTTCTTTCTTCACTTACGTGTCCCCCTTCCCCCTTTCTGATTCTCTCTCCACTCCCTTCAAATTCTCCCCCTCCTCCTTCTATTTGGAGCCCCTCCATGAAATCATTTCTTTCTTATTTTTCATTTAACCCTGCTAAAGGAAGCAATAAACATTTAGAGTTCAGGATGGCATTAGGGACATCTTATGTTTTAGAAGACCAGTGACATGTTAATCATTGTGCAATGGATTGTGATTTAAGAAGAAATTTTAAAAAAGATAATGTTCATACAGAACACACACATTCCTTTACATATATGATTCCTGCATTTTGAGTGAGGAATCCTGAGGCCAGGCCCCAGTTCTTCCATATCTGGCATGGAGTTCTGGAACAGTTACTTAAGCTTTTGTATCTCAGCATCTTCAAATATAAATGCTAATATTATTATATTAACTATCTCTACAGGATAGTATGGCAGTTCATAGAGACAGTCTGTATAATGCACACAGTACATCGTATGCCAATTAGTAGGGGCTCAGAGTTATTCATATATTGGTTATAATACAGTAAATCAAAAGATAATCATTATTGTCATGGAGAATCTTTGTCCTAAGTGAAACCAGCAAGGTGGTATGTACCAGTTTTTAGAGAGAGGCCACATGCAAATGGATGTGAAAAGAGACAAGAAATTGCATGCTTGGAAGAGAAGAACAAACCAGGAACCCATGCAATTTAAGTCAGAAAGGAGACAAGAAGGGGAGGGAAGAACAGGGAACTAAGGGAGGGAAAGAGATTGAAGGGGGAAGGAAATGAAAATTAGGGGGAAGAGGAGGAGGAAAGTTGTGTGTCACCAAAAGTTAATCTTCAGATGAAAGTTTATCAAACATCTTAATAACCAGATAATTTCTTTTTATGATGGTTACATGCTCTGATCACAAGACACCTAGAAACTATTATAATAATACATTGTGTAATGTTGCTGCAAGTTTCTTAAGATGCAAGGGAGTTTCCCCTCAATTCACTGTCTTAAAATGTGATCAGCCTTATGGATTCAAGAGAGCACTCGGATGGGAAGGTTGTGTTGCTTAATTGTTTAATGGACATCCATATATGTATTTTTGAAAAATCCATTAAAGACACATTTAGCAATCTTTCAGACTGATTCCTGAGCTAAGTGAAAGCATGAGGCTTGTTTGGCCAGATAATTCCCATGGAGACCATACAAGGAGTTCCTCAGTGTAACCTAGGAATTGCAAGATGCAAAGGCATTCAATATCTCAGGGCAGAGAAGTAGTTTTGGGTAGAACAGAGTCACCTGAGGGTGAACAGTTTCCACTATTGTGGTGAAAAAATCTTTTAATTAGAAGAGACCCAAAAAGTCACTTGTCGACATTGTCTGTCCCGTTGCTTTCTCTGTGGGATTCTGATGTTAAGAGGCCTCTTCTAACTACTGCCCAGTTAATCAACGGTTTGTGGATACCCTTTGTCCTGCAGGGAAGGCTTTATACTCTCAAACTCATTTATAAATACCTGTGTTAGGTCTCTTTCTTCATTGGAACCTCCCCCAAAATGCCAACCACGCTGATGGCTTACTTTTCTTACCTTCAATTAACTGAGAGAATACATTTTTTCCTCATATCTGTTTAATTTCTTAATGTGTCATCCTAGTATTACCTGTACTAAATCTGACAAGAGTTAGATAAGCTTGGAGATTTAAAGTCATTTTGTTTTTTTACCTGAGCCCTTAGATCTCCAAGAAGTAGATTTTGCCTCTTTTTTATGCATCTTCATTTTTTTAAGGTTTATTTATTTTATGGGTATAACTGTTTCCCATATATATATATATATACATATATACACGTGTGTGTGTGTGTGTGTGTGTGTGTGTGTGTGTGTGTGTGTGTGTGTAGGAGATGCATAGCTGGTGCCCACAGAGGTCAGAAGAAGGTGTGGGATCCCCTGAAACTGGAGGTACATAGTTTCGAGATGTCATGTGGTTTCTGGGAACTGAATCCAGGTCATCAGCAGAAGTAGTAAGTGCTATTAACCTCTTAGCCACCCCACCACCTCCAGCATCTATATTTTTAATAAGAATTATTTCAAAAAGTGTGGGGAGGGGTAACAACATCTTTTCTCCATCTCCCTTATGTTTATTAGCTGGACCTGCAAATTAGAGCAACAAGACAAATTAACAGGATAAAACCAAAGAGTTTATTAACACATTACATGTGTAAAAATTTGGGATACTCAGATATTCAGACAAAGTTTTCTGTTTATTTGGTTTTTGGTCTTTGGTTTTATTCGAGACAGGGTTTCTCTGTGCAGCCCTGGCTCTCCTAGAACTCGTTCTGTAGACCAGGCAGCCTTGAACTTAAAGATCTGCCTGCCTCTACCTCTGAAGTTCAAGTGCTGGGATTAAAGGTGTGCACTACCACCGCACTGCAAACTCAGACAGAATTTTAAGAGTTAGACCTTGCAGATTATATGCCATCTCAACAACAAGTGATACATTGTGAAGTAATGTCAAAAAGAAGTGGATTTGTTCTTCTAGGGGTGACGAATTACAGAAAGTAAAATATATTATGGAAACTAATGGAAATTAAGAGCTGTATAGGCTCAGCTCAGTGCTGCACAGTAGAGGGAGAGTACCTGCCAAAGAGGAATTTATGTATTTATCCCTTGTCACATTAGACAGAAAGTGAAAGTACACATCTCTTTTCATATATCTTCCATGTCTTAATTACCTTCAGCTCAAAATAATCCTTATAACAAAGTGGCATATACTGAAATGGCCATTCTCTACACTATCAATTATTGTTTAAGTTTAACGAGGTCACATGTACATTATAATCTTGTTTGTATTTCTGGAGAAAGAGTAGAATAGGCAAGATTGACAGCTAATATGTCTTTAAAAGCATTTTTTTCTACTGTGCTCCATTTAGTTGTGTATTTATATGGAGTCAAGAGTATGGGGGTTGCATTATTGCACACCTCTGACTGGTTTACTGCAAATGAAGGCAGGGTAACATTTTAAGAAGTTACAAAGATATGAAACTAATCAGGTATTATCACTGATAACATCTCAGACTGAAGCTGCCGCTAAAGAGAAGGAAATAATCAATTTTATGTTTCAGTAAGTCATCTCCTTTGAGAGATTGAAGGATCACAATGGATCCCTTTCATAAAAGTAGAAATCTACACTTCTCTTTCTCTGGCTGGTCCACAGATGTGGCCTCACCCCCTTCAAGTAACTGTTCACTTCTCTAAAAGCTTTTGCCAGTATTTTTCCCTCACAGTCCCTTACCAGAGCCCACAGATAAAGAACTGGCCACTATTATGAAGAGTGAATGGAGTGGGGAAGGGCAAATGTATAAGACCTAACACCTATGATATCTATGTTTAATGCCAATTTTTCCAAGTGCTATTACTGAGCACAGACACATTGCTTAACTATTTAAATCTTGAATTTCTTCTCTGTTGATTAGAGTAATAATATGAATAATAAGATTTATGAAGGGACAAGGTTTATACAGAAAATTACTGGCACAATACAGATATTGGTGGCTATTATATGTTGAATGAATTGCTTTCAAGGTTTTAAGCCCTGACTTTACCCTGTATTGATATAACCTTGCAAAAATAACTTCATTTCAGTGCCATTTTGTTTTTTACTTTTTTTAAAGCAAAATATGTGGTTTAATGGTGGGATAGTTCTTTTGAACATTTAATCCAAAATGAATACACCCTCATAAGGGACAGCAATAGTGGCTCAAGTTTATTCCTGGTACCCAGGAAGAAAAATAGCTCTGTAACTATGGTAATCAACAAGCAAGTCTTTCTGGGGCAAGAACTAGAACCCAACTAGGGCAGGAGTAACACACCCAGGAAAGGGCACAGCTACTTCATCCAATGAGACCCTGCAGAGCCTCATAAGAGTTAACATTCCAGTTATCTCCCAAGTCCTAAGGTGGAGCGAGGGTACCACGGACTGTGCTCAGATATCCACAGGTTAGTTTTCATAACTGCTAGGTCAGAAGGTTGTAACATTTCTGTTTTAACCTGGCAAAACTGAGGGTCATAAGGAGTTGTTTCCTCAAGCAAAGCAGACCCAGGATTTAGTTCAAGTCTGTATAACCCAAGTGTGTCTGACATCCTATTTCTAGTAAGAATGAGAACTATTGTCGTTCACCATGTTTCCCTCTGTTTTAAAACTCTTGGCACCACCCCTCATATTTGACTTATCCTCCTGTGCTCCTATTGTGTCTTGTAGCTATATCTATTCCATAGGCCACTGCACTCATTGGTCACCTTCTGTCCAGTGCCGCATCTCCTACTAAAATTTCCCCAAAACATAGGATGGGAATTGTTCATTATTTTAGCAATAGGGTACCATTCAAAGCTGATAGTGGCAGCTGGATAAACACCAGGGAATAACTGGATAGATACCTATTGCTTCTCAGGCATGGTGCCCACAACTTGGCAAGCATGTTAACTTTGGTTTATTAGCCTGTAAAATGAAGATGATCATAATACCTATCTCACTGAGCTATGGGGAGTAAGTTAATTCTTGTTACTTTGCCATACATTTGTGCCCATAGTAAGTGCTTAGTAAATGTTAACTGCTATTGGAGCCAGTTTGTTTCCCACAATTCCCTTTAAATTAAGAGCTTTAACTGAAGTATCATGATACTAAATTCAAGAATGTGAAATGTTTTCAAACAAGTTGAGTGTATTGCAGAAGCTCACAGAACATAGGGGCACAAAGTGAGTTCCTTAGGGGTCTGAGATATGGCCAGGAAGCACTCATGGATTCCAATGAGCTATAGGTGTCCACAGTGTCTGTCCTGATTCTCCTTGCAATTCCACCAGTATTGATGGCCTAGAATTAGGCAGATCGGAGAAAAGCAACTGAGTGAATAAGCCAGTGTGGTTCTGGCATGGACCAGAGTCCTGGACATTCCTTCAAAGCTGCCTCTTGCCTTGGAGTGGCTTTGGGACTGGAGAGTGATAGGATCTTTGGGGCTAAGGGCAGACCAAGATTTCCTGTTGATCAGGATTGCTGGAGTCAAAGTACACTCTGATGTATTCTGAAGCAGACTCTTAACAAGAGGACCTTGTTTTTTCTTTTAAGCAAGCACCGTGATTTTTATCATCAATGAAGTTTGTGAAACTTTGCCTAGCAGAAACTGAGGCTAGACTTCAGAGTGGTGCTCATCCTCTGACCCTTAAGTGGTCTTCTCTGCCCTGCCCTCTATCTATCTCTGTTGCTGTGTAAACCTGAGGACTCAGTGGGTCTTGCTATAGTGTGCTTAGGGACCAGAACAGCGGGAGTGGCAGAGTTGATCTTGGCTACGTAGTCGTGGAAATGTTTCAGTATTATACTTTTCTCCACGCAAAAAAAGAAAGCAGTCACAGGGACTTTGGCACCAACCACTCACTAGAACTGCCCCTCCACCCTCTCCACCTAGAGAGCAGGCTGAGCTTTCTCCCAGAGGAAGCTCTGGGAAGCAAAAGCAGCGGCTGTAGCTGAAAAGGGACACTCGTGCTTCCCAGGCAGCAAACTAGCTCACACAGCCTTGCCCAGCCTGGCATCATCAATGCTTGGAGCACTAGCTCTCCGGGGCAAGTTCCTTGGGAGTGTCTTTTCTCCACGGACCCTGAAAAGTCTAGGTTCTCCAACAGATGTTTCTCCCTCAGCTCTGAACTCAGAACACCCACCTGCCTGCTGCAGCGCAGGGTCCGGAGCCTGGATGCGCTGTAGCTGAACTGAGCCCCTCCAAGCAAATGCAAGCATCAGCATGAGAGGCTGGACTTTAGCCCAGGTCTGTCCTCACCCCGGGGGGCCGCCTGCTTGGCACTGTGCATCTGTGAGAAGCCGCTGCTCACTTTCCCCCCTTGCAAGTCTTTGTTCCAAGCCAGACATTGCTCGGATTCTCTAATTAACTCCCTCCACTCCAAAGGGGTCCGGAGGCTGTGATGCTCTGAAAGCTTAGAGGATGCTGACTCTAGAGTGGGAGTCGGAAGGACTGCAAACAGTGGGTATTGTTGTGATTATATGTGCATCTCTGAAGCTGCTCCATTTGCTGGGACTGATTGATTTTTCAGAAGGTAAAGTGGTTGCTCCCAGTCTGTGCGCTTGGTCAGGTCTGGTTCCGAACTGGATACAGATGCTGCCGAAGTTGCAAAGGCTTAATGCCCAAAGCAAAAGTTTTAGAATATGCATGCTTGACATAGAGAGCAGCCTAGCACCTGGACAGTTCATTTCTGTTTACCTGGGCAGCTGATACTGGGAGGGAAGTGTTTTGTAGCCTTCTCTTTCTATTCGAAGCCAATTATTTGGGTTTAGGGTGATTTGTGGGTTAAATGTGTCATCCTGAGTGCTTGCTCTTGGTTGTCAAGTTCATTCTGGCTACCACACCTTGAGGTCATTGGTGATTCCTTCCTCTGGAAGAGTCTTGAATTGTGAGGGAAATGCTCTGTGTGTGTGTGTGTGTGTGTGTGTGTGTGTGTGTGTGTGTGTGTGTGTGTCATTAGTTAGGAGTGGCTGGGGTAGAGCAGGGCTGCTGATTATGATGTGAGATGATATAAACTGGAGTCAAATGGGTGTTAGCAAGAATTTGCTTTGAACACTTCATTTGCAAGTGTTTCATTTACAATTGCCAATGAGCCACTTTAATCATTTGTGCCTCTGAGACGTTATCTCTCTAATAAAAATCTCACCTTTACTATCCCAAAGTCAATCTTATTATTGAAATAATGGCTGTCTAAAGAAAAAAAGTTGATTAACTTGGCTTTTAACTATTTGAATAAACATCTACTTGGAAGTTTTTAACTTCAGTCACCTGATGTTAATTCTGTATACAAGCTCTCATTTTTTTCTTTTTAAGTGAAAGAATTCAGACTCTGGGGTCCTTGCTCATGTTACTTCCAGTTACATGTATGCTGAGCTATGAACAATCATCTCTCACATGGTATATGATGAGGGATATGGAAATATTTAACTTTCTACACTTATAATAATCATTCTAATTTCAAGAATGATAGCTATGAAGACCATCACCAGTTACATCTGGTACATGTGTTGTTTCTCATAAAATGTTAATATTTATCAGTATATTATAAATTCAGTGTCCCTTCCCCCCTACAGAATAGGTTCAATAATGTATAATGTTGTTAAGTCAAAATCCATGCAAAGTTCTCAGGCAATTTTCACATTTTTAAAGTATTCACAATACATAACAAGTTCTGCTTATATATAATGAAAAGGGTATTGTAATGAGATGAAATAAGACCAAAGAAGTTGATTTCTTCCTTATTTTACACAGTAATTCCATTTAACTCCTAACTGAAAAACAATACATAAGTAAACTTCTAAGTATGGTAAACAACGGTCTTTAATTTTCTTGGGATTCTGCCTCAATGGGTTAACATGGTGTTTATGTATATTCAAATAGAATAATTTCAATTTCTACAATCACAATAATATGCATTAATATCAAATTAGTCACCTATTAGTATTTGTTCTCTGGATATGGTGTTCTCACAGTTAGTTTATTGTGATCAAGGAGGCTTGCTTTAGAGCCGGGTACCAAAGTCAAGAACCACCATGGAGATATTTGAGGAATATCAACTTTGCCAGTACTGTAAGACATTAACTAGTTTTTCTGTCATTGGTGATCGCATTATAGAAAGTTTACAATTAAAAGCTTCAAGCTAAAGACCTGAGGCAATGACACTGATTTTCAGTTTTAAATCAGTTAAATTAAGTGTTGGGATTGACACTTCAAGTTAGAGCATCAAATGTGTAGTAATAGAATTGTAAACCTAACTCCTCCCTAATAGATTCAATGAATTTTGAGTTGATTTGAAATGACAGCCTTGGGGTGGATATCCAAGTTATTGTTATAGATATACTTGAGTTTCTCTATGTTCCCATAAATACAGATATACCTACATATTTATAAATATTGAGTGTGATGTACAATAATCTGAGATAAATCTGTGTTCAATGAACAAGTCTTAATTATGTACAGTGTCACCATATATAGCATAAGACCCATATTCATTTTGGTATGAAGAGAGAGATTGGTTTTACCCTATAATACATTTTAAATAATGCTGGTCCAACCCAACTCTCTTAGTTTATATAGATAATAAACAAAGGTAGGTGATTTATCAAAAACCAAGCCATCTGGGCACTGAAAGAAGACCAAAGTCAAATACCACTGAGTGCTACAGATTGCTTTTCTTACCACAACCTTCTGTTCTTTCACTGACTTCTTCTAACATATGTAAAGAGAATAAATAAAAACATACACAGAGAGATTTTTCTTGTCTAAAATTAGCTCTAAAGACCAAACCCCAACCATCAGGGAGAAATACACTCTTAGAAAATAAGATCATTCAAGAGCCAACTGATTTATGCGGTTTGGACCCCAATCTAAGTATGGGATCTAAGCATGCTAAGACTCCTGACCCTCATTACAGATTAGAACAAAAAAACAAGTAGTCTCCCTAAGCGTCGTTTTAAATTCTGCATTGAACTTTAATCATCATTGACTTATATCCAATAATACTGAATGGTAAGTCCATGTAGAGTCAAGTGATGATGAGATTCAGGAAGGATATGATAGCTGCAACTGAGCCTTCCTAGATACACTTCTTCACAATATGACAATCTCTAAGCTCAGATAAAACCAACCAGAGTCTACAATTACCAGCCATGTTGGGAATCAAGAAAAATGGCAGCTAAAATTCAAGCCATGAGATATCACATTAATTCTTTGTACTGGCAATCACTAAAAAGCAGACCAGAGCCAGGTATGGAGGCTAATGCTATTAACCTCAGCACTCAGAGCACAGATACAGGAAGATTTCTGTGAGTTCAAGGCCTGCCTGTTCTACATAGCAATTTAATGGACAGCAGGGCTTCATAGAAAGACTGTCTCAAAAACCAAACAAACAAACCAAACAAACAAACTAACAAAAACAGAAAAACCACCAGACACTGGCTATACCAATGTAGATTGCAAACCATTTCACTGAGGTTATGACACCAATCAATAAAATGGTTCACAATATGCCTAACTTGGAAGAGTCTACCATAGAAACAAATGGTGAGAGAAACTATTCCCCATATTAAAATAGTTTTCCAGGTTTGACAAATTTAAATTTAAAATCTTCAATTTAAATGCAATATTTAGGAATCAAAGTTTTTTTTTGTAAAAATAAAAAACTAAGATGAGTAATGGAGGTTGGAGAGATGTCTCTGTGGTTAGGAGCACCAGCAGCTCTTTCAGGGGACCAAATTAGATTCCCAGAACACACTTAGTAGCTTATAACTATATGAAATTCTAATACCTTCTTCTAACCTTGCAGGGCATCAGGCATGCAAGTAGTACACAGATATACTTGCATGAAAGGCATATATACACATAAAATGGTAATACAAAATGAATAATGAAGTATTAATATAATAATTGAGGTTTTACACATAGTCACTAAGAAAAGAAGTAGGGAAAACATAAAGTTGATATCATTTCATACTTCTGGAATGTCATCAATATCATATTGCATCCTGAATATGAATGTTGAATGTTGGGTTTTGATTGATATGATGAGATGCTGAAAGTGAGCATTAATGGAAGATTCCCTCAGAGACCTCACATCATAGTAACAGAAATCATTCTCAAAGACAATAAAAGAAATAAAATTCTGAGCATAAACCTAGGCAATGTTTCTTGGAGGCAGCATTAATGTGGGAAATCTTTTTTTAAAAAAAGAGGTCTATGGGAGGCTTTCTTAGAAAAATAGAACTACTGCACAGCAGCACCTAGAAGTGAAAAAAACAATTTCTCAAATTGGAGAATGAGGGAGGGGAATTCCAGTTTGAAGAAAGCTAAAGCTGGATTCTTATGCCCCAGCACTGGGTGGACTATATGGATACAGGAGGGGAATGTTTATACCATTTAGAGCTGTGACTGATAAAGTCACAGAGCATTGGTTCCAGTTACACTCATTCCCTAACTCCTCAGAGCCATTGACTAATGCTTCAACTTTGACGAAATAATTAAGGGCAAGAAATATTTCACATAGATTTTCCAGAGGGTAAGTAAAACTCTGTTCGGAACAGAAAAATTAGCTAAACAATTTATAATTCACATGAGAAAGATGAAAGACTACAGAATTTTCTCCACAACAAAATACAGTTTCAGCAGAAATTCCCAATTAATACAATATCTGTGGCCTGCAGCTGTTCTAAAATAACTTGACTTTAAATATCTTGCTTATGAGATAAGAAATGTGGAAGACACAGCTCATAGTTCTTCGTATAGGAGCTCCATTGTGGAGAGACTGAAAAATTCTGATAGATGAAAGGATCTATCTATCTTGCAGTATTTTCAATTGTTCTGCATATTTTAGAAAAATTTCTATAACCAAATATAGAAAAACACAATGTAATCCACCATATATGCCTCAAGCAGTTTCAATAATGATTCATATCTGGACATATGTATCTTAGCAATAGTATCATTCATTTTTTTTTTATTTTCTGCACTATGTATTCTGTTTAACCCCAGAATATGAAGATGGATAGAAGATGAGTATTCACCTTAAAGAACTCTTAGTTGAAAATGGAGACTGGGCAGACAAATCGATAATATATATTATATATGTCATATAACATATGATATATATAATAAACACACACACATATATATATATATATATAAAATAAGCCAGCTATTCCATGAAGATTGTAACTAAATCCAAACAGAAAATTCAGAAACATTCAGAGATGGACAAGATAGAGGATCCTTTAAGCTGTCTTGTTATTGATAAATAGAAACATATCAAATTCATATGCAAGAAAGGTGCTTATGCAAGTACTATATATAAGGCAATGGGTGACATAACACCGCTGTAGAAACACAAGGACCTGATGCACCATATGGGGTTCCTGGAACAACAACAAGAATGTGTGAAAAGTAGACACAGTTTTATTTCTCCTTGGTTTTGATCATCTATGATGTTTAGCACTGTTACACACACACACACACACACACACACACACACACCAATAGCACAAATATAATTTACTTCATGCACTAAGAGTAGAATCCAAGACCTACAAGGACACTTTCAAGTGTCCCTGGTAGCCTTAAAATTGTTTATTACCTGATTATAATTTTTAAGATTTATTTTTCTAATTTCATAGGAAAATTCCTCTCCTACTGAATTCTGTGATGACCTATGACCCTAGGAATTAATTTAAGCTGAAATATCTAGTGGTGAGCAGCAGATGCCTGACTCGGATGGACTTTAGTTTGGATGGGAAAACAACACATCCAGTTTTGAAACTAGGAAAGCATTTTAAATTTATAGCTACAGTTTATCACATATGCATGAAGCACCTACTGTGTGGAGGGGAATTGAAGACAGCAGGATATTATTTTCATATCCTTAAGAAGCTTACAAATTGCTTAGAGACCAAATGGCTCATGAATAACTTTTGCAAGATGGGAAAATATCTTGCTATACAAAAAAGCTAAGCTTCTAGAAAATTACAAGTCTCCTCCTATCCTCTCCTGGTTCCTAGATTTCAGGGATGGGAGGTCGGGGTTTCAGGAATGAAGGTGGTAATATTTGAAACCTCAGGAGTTAAAAGATCAAAGACTTTGACCATTGGTAGAGACTGATGCTAAAGTTAGAGATATCAATTATAATTTTTTTATAAAATGCAGCCTCCTAAGCTGTCTTTTGAGAGTCACATTGGCAGGAACAGTAAATAGGTCTGTGGATCTAGTTAAGCACCAGGTGTCCTCTCTGGACTTGGCAAACTGCTTCAGACTGATATTCCTTGGGACTATGATTCCATTTTACCCATTTTCAGAACTCATTCCCTGCCCAATTAGGTGGAGAAGAGCTGCAACCTTTACTGGGTGGTGAAAGTAAATGTATGGAGCAAGGGTTTCTTTCTCTCAGTCCCTTGCAGCCATAGACATCATCAGAAAAGCATATCTGTGGTTGAATAGGTTGATGTGATTTCCCACTGAAGGGAGATATACTGCACTACACAGGAAATGTAGAGCATATCGAAAAGAGGGTATTGGCAAATATCAATGATTTTGGAGTCTATGGTGAGTACATTTGAAGAGGATTTAAGGAAGCAGGACATTGATCTGTAGTGTGTGTTGCTAGGAAGATAGTGACTATCTCATGGGTCATCTTAATCTCATCCACAAGTAACAAAAAGTGGACAAAAGTGAAGGCTATAATTAGTACAGAAGAGAGTTCTTGTGCAGTAAAAGAATAGTCGTTCTTCTGATTGAAAGATTCTGTTTTTATCTCTATTCAGATGTGATATCTGAATGGCCTTGTTTTAGTCTGGAGCAGTCATGGAGATAGAACAATGGACTCTGATGTCCATATCCTGTGCATTCTCTATATTTCCCATGAGAACACTAACATGAACTAGTAAACCAGGCAAGCCCCTGCTAGATCCCAATGCTGTTTGTCCATCTCAAAGAGGATAATGAGACAAAAGTGAGGGCAGAGAGGTCAGGAGGTTTGATTTTCAAACCCAATTCAGTAACTCCATGCAAATTACTAATTTCTTGATTGAATTCTAGTTCCTTTCTCTTTAAAATGCTGCTGCTGATGCCTTGTCTCCAAGATGTTGCAGGGAATGCAAAAACTGTAAGGAAAATACTGATTTCTGTGTCTCACCCATGAACAGAAGCCCACAATCACCTACCTTCTAACTATGTTGGATAACAAGAGCTGTTTAAATTCCTGGGGCTAGACCAGTGGCTCTTAAGTTTCAGATGTCTCAGTACTAACTTGACATCCCAGGAAATCACAGATCCTGGTATTCCACCCTGAGTTTCTGATTCAGTGAGGTTATGATGGGATCTGAGTCTTTACATTGCTGATGGTTTCTTCAGTTGGTACTGCTTGTCAAAGGACCACAGTTTAACAACCACTGAGTTAGTCAACGGATCTGAGAGACTAGACCCTCTGAACCTGTAACAAGACCTCCAGTTTAGTGAAGTCCTTCATCTGTTGGACCTTATTATAAAGTGTTTAATGACCATATTTTTCTATATTAAGTTTATTAGTTTTGTGGGCCATAAAGCCTGACACAACTCTTTAGGGAAAAAAAAGTGTGGACAAAGCTACAACAAAGCTTTATTAATGCTTAAATTAGAATTCCACAATATGCTCATGTACCAATAAATACTTTTTTGTTTAAGTTGGAAATGGTCAGTATGTTTGTCTTTATTTTTATGTCTTTGACTTAGAGGCTATTAAAATACTTTTTATTCATTTTACATACAAACCACAGATCCCCCTTTCATCCCTCCTCCTGTTCCCCCAACCCCTGCCTCCCCTGACACCTATCCCTCATCCCCTCCTCAACAGGGTAAGTTCTCCCATGGGGGGACAGCTAAGCCTGGTATATTCAATTAAGGTACGACCAAGCCCCTCCCCACTAAATCAAAGGTGAGCAAGGTGTCTGACCATAGGTAATGGGATCCATAAAGCCAGCTAATGCACCAGGGATAGATCCTGATCACACTGCCAGGGGCCCCTCAAACCAACCCAGCTACACAACTATCTCCCATATGCAGAGGGTCTAGTCTGGTCCTATGCAGGTTCCACAGCTGTCAGTCTAAAGTTTGTGAGTTCCTTTGACCTTGGTTCAGTTATCTTTGTAGATTTCCCCATCATGATCTTGACCCCTTGCTCATATAATCTCTCTTCTCTCTCTTTGACTGGACTCCTGAGCTTGGCCTGGGGCTTGGTTGTAGATCTCTGCATCAGCTTCCATCAGTTACCATGAAATACTTGTTAAAGTTGTTTTTTAGTTACTTCTATGTAAAGCAATCCTTATCTGGCATGTGTACAAAAAAAAGAAATAGAATAGATTTGGCATACACTAGTAGGGCTATCCTTTGTTCATCCTGTAAACCTAATAATTCTGTAGTTCTTATAACTTTTTATATAACTTTAAACTCAATATTAGAACATCAATATGTCTATATTAGATTACTAAACCTTCATAAATATTTAACATTTATGTTATATTTTATAATACTTTAGCTTTATAGTTTTCTCAGTATTTGAAAAATTATATAATAAAATCTTTCATATGATGTTGCATATGTATGTAGTATTATGTTTTTAGGTTAGACTCTTGCAAGAATAATTTTTGGTGGGACAAGAAAATAAATTGCTTTAACTGTCTTGACATTTATATAAGGTGTGTTTGTTTTATAACAACACACAAATTCACTTGTTTCACTGACATGTGGAAAGGTTGTTTTTAGGTGATTTGAACTTACCAGATTATCAAAACAGCACTAAAGGACACTCAGTCCCCTATTTTGAAGGCAGGTTCTAAAGATGATGTTGGGAATTTCAATATTATTGACAACTGGTGATTTCAAAATACTGTTTTACTGGACTGCTAACATCATTTACAATATATTTGGAAATTTAACTCTGTTCAGGCAACATTCTCATTGTAGCTTGAAGATGCTCCACCCTCTTTCTTCTCTTTTTAATTAGAATGTGCTTCTCTTATGAAAAGGGCTCAGCTATTTGTCAAATATGAAATCTAACCCATCGATCCTGGCAATGAGAAAGAATTAGATTATTTACTTTTTAAAAGATGGAAATTTTTGTGCAAATTAATTTAGATTTGTAGATCTCTAGAAAAATTGATGTTGTGAAATTATTGCTTTCCATATTCACATTAATGTTTTCTAAGCCTTAAAGAACATGGGCGAGATAATGTCTCTTTTTAAGTTTATACCTATGTTGTTGTTTGAGTACGAAATGTTACCCAAAGAATGTCATCATCCTCTGAAGGCTATGTCCCTAGCTGGTTGATTTGGTCATTATGAGGTGGCTGTATCAGTAGGGCTGTGACCTGATCACTCCTAAATCCACTTATGAGTTTCTAACTTGATGGTATTCCTGAGAGTTGATGGAAATTTGGTGGAAGGAGGGCGTCAGAGGTATTCCTTGACCTGGTCCCATTCTTCTAATACTCTCTACTCCCTGGTTTCCAAGAGGTGACTAACCTCCTCTGTCACTCTACCTTAACATAGGCCCTTAAAAACAGAGGCAGTAGACTCTTAACTGAAACCTCTTAAGCCACAACCCAAAGCAAATCTTTCCTCATTGAAGTTGCATTCCTAGGATATGTATCACTAAGAAGAAATCTTCACTAATACACCCATGCTCTTTTCAAGTAAGGGAATGGGGCATCTTGCTAACCGTGACAGGTCTGGAATCAAAAATCATAGGTACTTGAAGACAGAGGTTACACTATGCTCATGAAGGATGCTTAATATGGGTCCAAGAAAAATCACTGAAGCATTCTGAACCCTTCTTCATGTTCATAAACTACGTATCCTGACACCATAACATTATTTTTAGAGAGTTCTGAGTCCTGGCAATGATTTTGATATCAAACACACACCCTCGATTTATTATACAACAAGTCCTCATTAATGTTTCATGTAATCTATCAAATGTTCTCCAGTGTTTAAGTGCCCCCTCTTTTTACAGTTATTGGTGGCAAAATACTGAACATCATGAAAGAAGTTGTCAAAAACGTAATGTGATTTTGTGAATTTGTGTTGTTACTTGTCCTACAATCAGCTCTATAGTATCTTAAAGGTATTTTATTTATCCATTATCATACACTACGCAATTTGATCAAAGATACTAATAACTGGTCTGGTTTATTTACTGCTCAATGCCAGAATTGAGTATCAAACTGGAACCCTAAAGCTGAAGTATTTTGTTGTGGTGTTTCTTATTGCCCTATTCTAACATTTCTCGCAATGCAGAGACGTTTCTTTTAAATCAAAGATAAGTGAAGCTATGAATGAAGATCCTCAGCGTCATAAAATCAGGATAATCCATTTGAAGTTGAGTCCCAGACTCTGCTTCATATGCTACACAGTTATAGACATATGACTTTATAGTTCAGCCAATTTGTAGTTATGAAGGACCTGTCTGCAGACATCCTTTAATGAATAAACAATAGAATATCAACAATTTAGCAGCGGTGATGTAAACTGATGATGTGATTCTCGATTTAAACAAATTGCAAGGGAAAACGGATAATGATAAAACAATGAGAAAACAGACACACCCGAATGAATAATCAAATGATACATCTGTCCTTACTGTTTCCAGCCTCTTGAACACCACTAGCTCATTGAAGATGAAATTAGTGCAGGCTTCTAAACATCATTTGACTGAAAAGTGAAGATTAACTCCTTCTCACAACTGTGACTGCTTCAAGAGACCCAAAGGGAATCAGTCAGTTCGTTGCTTCACAATCAGAGTAATTACATAGCAAGCACTCTCTTTGAAAATGTACCTCATTAAAATACTGCAAGAGCAGGATTCCAGACTAAAAGTTTAATGCTTACAGAGGAATCTAGCCTCAGTGTTGTATATCTCTCCTACAGTGAGTCAACAATAAAACTAATATACAGCTTAATATTTTATAGAATTTACTCAAGAGAAAAGTGCAAAATCAACAAAGAAATTCTGATGACGCAAAAATCTTTATAAGCCATGGGGCTGGCTTTTCTAGCTAATATATTTTAAATATGCAAATTCATTAGTAATAGAGACTGTTCCTGTCAATGACTTTCTAAGACTGTTAGGGAAAATTTTCCATGATGTGGGTGTCCTCAACCTACTACACCCCAGAGGCACCAGAATATGCCAGATCTGTAGGGGAGAATTTGAACTCTGTGATAAATTTCTTACAGAAGATATGCCACCCTCTTAGAAGAAATTTAAGCTTACCCCAGCAGTGGAGGGAAGTGTGTTCAATGGATAAGAATGGCCTGGGACTTCGAATGATAGCAGCCCTCTAATCAGCTCTGTACTCTGAGAACTCACTCATTTGTTTGTAAATGATATTGGTTGTGGCATTCCCTTATGGCACCAGATTCTTCACTGTGAAACTTACACTTTGTGTTGCAGAATGAGTCATAGAAAGACTGCTGGTATAAGCAGCATAGTATGTTTTCTGAAATGCCATGCTATGCTTAGAAACACTGTTGGAGTGTCCAACACAATATGAATTCTGAGATGCCAACAGTGGTCTGAAGAAATTCCCATGAATCAACAGACTTTAGAGAAGAGACTGAGAAACCCTGACCATCCTTCCCTTCCTTTACTTCTTAAGCCTTCTAAATTTAGGTAAGGTCTATGGTAAAAAGCAAATGAAGATAGATCTCATAGGGAGGGTTAATTTAAGCTCACATTCTTAATGTCTTCTGTCTATTTCTCTTTGATAAGAACAAATCTTTAAATTTTGTCTTAAAGGAAGTAAACAAATGAGAGATTTCTAAACTGTCTTTTACTATAAATTACAATTGACCCTCTTCTCTGTCATCACGAATTGCTCCACAGAAGATCAGGTTTACTTTCAAAGGGCAAGGAAATTGGTGTCCAAATTAATCAAAAATGCTTACTTCCATGGGAGCAACTAAGCACTTTAAGGATAGGAAGAGTCGCATCTCTGTGGCCTGGAGAAAATAAACACTGTGAGCCTCAATCCCGCATAGCAAATGGTTCATCATAACTTTAGGCTTAACACTGAGTGGCTGAGGAAACCCATCAGGAAATGAGATGAAGACCAGAGGATTCAGTTAATTATAACATAAAGATTGTGCTTAACCACAGCAACAATGCATTTTTTAAAAATGTCAAAGCAATAGCCTTTTGCTGTAATAGTGTATAAATTATAGATATTTCTAAAAATGATATCTGAATGACTATTTGAGCCATGTATTTTAACTATGGCTAACATATGCATTTCTGTCCTCAGATCAAATCAAATTTTTCCTTTCACTAACAGCAGAGTCACTAGTTGAATGTAGTGGGTTTGATTTGGGGTGTATATACCCACATACATGCCACTTAGTTCCTATGGAGGTCAGAGGACAACTGGTGAGGATTGGTTCCCTCTTTTTACCAGGTGGATTCTGAGGAATAAACCTAGCTCCTCAGGCATAAGAGCAATTGCCTTTACACACTGAGTCGTATTACTAGCCCCAGGTTTGAATCCTTGCTCTATTATTCATGAGATGTTTAGTCTTGGACACATTATATCATTGTTCCAAAACTCAGTCTTCTCTTACACAAAACAGCAACGTATCTTTATTGTGTTATTGTAATTATTAAATGCTCAGGGTTTTTTTATACTTTATAGACTAAACATATATAAAATGTTCAAGGGTCCAGTACCATTGATAACTCCCAGTAAATCTAAGTTCTTTAGTGGTTAAAACACATTAAGATAATTTATACAAAAAGTGTAAATTGTTGAATAATCCACAGTCATGTCAAGCAGAGACTACATTGTTAACAAAGGACAAAATGAAGAAGTTGACATGAACCTTTGATTACCAAGAGGATGCAGAACAAGTGTCTGATTATCTGAGTTAAAAGAATGAAATTACTAAATTATAATTAAAAATAAAATTAAAATCCATTATGCTGTTTAATTTTATTGTTTATGTGTCACTATGTGTGAGTGAAGAAAGAACAGCCAAGTGATACCACAGTGATTTAGGAAGATGTGTTGCCATGGAAACCAAAGGAATGGTAGTAGAGGAGAGGGATCTGTTTGCTTCTCACTGACCTCTTGATCCTTTCCAATAGAAAGACTTGGTTTCATAGGCTAACATAACTTGTGTTATTAGTTATAAAGTCACTTCTAATCAAAATGTATGTAGATATGCATTGGTTAATCTTCCCGTAAAAGGGTATTTCAGTTTGTTTTCATTTATGCAAGGTGTGCAGCTAGGATCTTCTGGGATTTTGATTCTCACATAGATTCTCTATATCTTTCACATACATGTCTTGTTTGTGACCCAGGCATCATTTATTTTTTGCACAGTACAACAAACATACGATCATTTAGGAGGCATGGATGGAAGCTTGAGTTATCTATATTAATTTTCTTTTTTCTTCCAGAAAAAAGAGAAGGCTATAAGAGCAAGCAGGGAAGTATGTTATTTACGAACTATTTGTTGACATCCTGTGGTCATTTGAAGTAAGATCGGGTTGCTTTCCTTTTACACTAGGTCTTCACTTCTCAAAACTATAAGTTCCCTTCAAAATCTCAGAAATCAGGCCTTTATTCAAAGACGATCTTCTATGATGAGTGCTTTAATAATAGAAAATAATAGATGACATTTTAGAGCAGATTTATCTTATTTGATGTACAAAGATCTTTAAGAACATTCCCTTTGTAACTGGGCATGCTGTTTGCAAACCTCTAATTTAGACGCAAGAGACTTAGGAATTCAAAGACATCCTCAACTACATAGTGAGTTCAAGGCCATCTTCAGCTCCAGGGCATCCTATCTCAATGAAGCAATTTTTTTCAGTATGAAATAATTCCGTGTTTAAAATTGTTATTTCTTTTTTGTGTGTCTGTGTGATTTTCCTTGAGTATTACCATTGAAAAGACAATAAATATTAACTTAAATTGCTAAATTCTTCTATCCTGCTTCGTTGAGTCATTTTATTAAGATTTTTCTTTGAAAATTCCATACATAGACATAACATATTTTGATAAACCTTCCAACTTTCTCTTACCTCCCTCCCATGCCTATCTTCTTCCTTCCCCCTTACAAGTCTCTTTCCCAGTTACATAGTTTTGTGTGGTTTTTTCTTTCGGTTTTGTAACTCACTAAATTTAATGAGGACTATCTATTTGACTGTTGATTTAGAGATATTCATTGGAGTTTGGTGGGTTCGTTGGAGAAGAGGCAACCAAAGGAAATGACTCCCCCTCTCGCAGACTCTGCATTGGGTACCAATAACTCAACAGTGTGAGACAGAACCTTTAAGCAGCTCTCCCGTCTATGTCAACCATTGGAGGGCCCATTCTCATGGACATCATGTACAAGCAACAGCAGCAGGTGTGAGTTTCTTATTGAAACTGCTGTGTCTTGTCCAAAGGTAGCTTTTCTCAGGCTTTGTCTCTGTCTTCCAACTCTTCCATTCTTTCTTGGCCCTCTTACATGTTTTCAGAGCCTTTGAGTGATGGTATAAATGTCTTGCTTACCGCTGAGCAGTCAGTCCTGAGCACCTTCAGCAGCCATGGTCTTTGCATCTATCATTGTTCAAAGGAGAAAGGGGCTTCTCTGATTAAGGCTAAGGAAGCATTCATCTGAGTATAAGCATAAACATTTGGAAGGCAGTTTGATACTCAAGAGGCAGAGGCAGGTGGGTCTCTGAGTTTGAGGCCAGCATCTACGGAGTGAGTTCCAGGACAGCCAGGGCTACACAGAGAAACTCTGTGGAAAAAAGAAAAAGAAGAAGAATCCCACCCCCAGGGCTTAATAGTTACTGTGCTAAGGGTTTTTGACTGAGCTTGCAGTACCAGTATGAATTCCCTATTAAGAAGCAAGCCTCAAATCAAAGAGCTATTGGTTACTGCAATAACACTTGTGCCACTATTCCACAAATATGCACATCTTACATATCAGGTTGATAATGCAGTTTTTTCTTTATATTGCATTTTTAATGTGAGGAATTTTACGTAATTGCTGGTAGAAAAGCAATATCTCATAATATCCAAAAATATAGAAATATATTTTGCAAAATTGGTCCATGGAATAAGTTACTCCAAATATCAAAATATACTTAGGAAGTATAAAACTCTTCAATATATATGATTCCTATGAATGATCAAATGTGTCCAAAGTCACAGGAAGAACTTTCTAATTCTCTTATATAAAACTGCATATCTATTCCTTTTTATCAGAACCCTCTTGCTCCTTAATCTTCCATTGTTTGTAGTACTAAGGCATTGCTTTCTAACAGATTTTATTTTATACAAAATCTATTGTTTTTTTGTTTGTTTGTTTGTTTGTTTGTTTTGGGTTTTTTTGTTTTTTTTTGTTTTTTTTTTTTTGCTTTGGGGAAGCTCATTGTTGGATTCCTAGCACATCACACACATTGAGTCCTGAATATCAGTTGATTTAAAGAACATTTTTGGGTCCAAGTTCCAGTGGATATAGACTCCCATTCCTTCAGAATGACAAATCCCTTACACATGGCTGAGAGCAGCAATTCTCTGATATGGCAAAGGCTATTCTAGGGCATTGGCTGCAGGGTGAGTACACATAAGAGGCAGAACAGGGACCAAACCCAAGCATCCAAAACCAGAACAACAAATAACAGAAAATTCTCTATTGCTTTCCTGACTGACCAATTCTGTCAAAGTGCTTCTGAAAAAGTCACTTAACACTAACAAGGCCAACCAGGCCTGCCTCTTCCTCCCAGATACTGGTTTAATACTCCATATGGCATAAATATTATTATTACCATGCTTGCACTTGACTCTTTATAAAATGCTTTAGGAATGTAAGTAAAGATATGTTCAAGAAACTTAAATTTGGGGTAAGGGGTATTCAAAATCAGTCCAGGAATCATACTTCTATTAATTATTTTCTTTATTTCAACCTAACTGTGAAGTACTAACAAAGAAACATGCCACAAAAAAAAACAACAAAAGCACTTTAGAAAGTGCTCATTCCTTAGGGATGCACTTATCCTTTACAGTCAATCACTTCATGCTGGTCCATTCATCTATGCCTGGCATAAAGTCAGATAACATTGATATTAGAAACAACACTGGCAAACATTTTACTGAGCCTGGTGTTTTCAAAGCATTTTATTATCTTATTTATCCTTGATGTGATTCAGTGATGTGAGTAATCCCACTTCCCTCATTTTTCAGCTGATGTACTTTGTTCCTCATATCACAAGTCTGGAGATACAGAATGTAGGCACAGGCACGGGTAGTCTTCTTGCAGAATTCAGCTTTAACAATCATTATCAGCTCCAGTGATGACATTGTTTCTCAATAAATGGTTCAAAATGGGACCAGAGATGTACAAACAAAAATGCCATAAAATGTGATGGAGATGACCAGGGGCACAGCAACTGACTCCATTTATGAAATTTAGGGGAAGTCTCAGAAAAAGAGATCTTGAGTGATTTTTAGACTGATTGGCAACTTTTTAGGTAGAGAAACTTGACAAGAAAAACAGGAGAGAAAATTTTATAATTTGTGTCCCAGAAATATACTTTTCTTAGTTTCTAGTAAGTCATAGCAATATTTTCCTGATGGGTAATAATTTAAAATAATTTCCATATTTTTGAACCAACTTTTAAATTATTTATCAAAATCCACACTGGTAACTCTCTGAAATCACGACAAGTAAATGTTGTCTAAGTGCATATTATTATAGGCTAGGCACTGTAATAACACAAGACAGCAAGGAGATGCTGTTAAAGTCAATTTCAAAAGCTGGTCATTTATGCTCGTCACTTCTGCCTATGGGCCAAAAGGGGAACTGCATCATCTACTTGGCACTATGACTATCTTCTTTTAAACTACTCTTGGATAATGGACTTAGCTCACATGAAAATCACTTATTTCCAGCCCTCACTGTTTCCAACTAAACTCTCTACAGCAGGCATTAATGGAGACCTTCCCAACCAGTCCAGGTAATCATTTAGAGATTTATATGCATTTACAGGCTTTAACAGATACCATGATGGTTGGATTTCAATTTTGCTTGACATCCCACAGCTGTGAAGAATTAATCCCCAGTGTTGCAGCCAGCCATGTCAATTTTTTCACAAGCTGTACATGTCCATCTGTCATTCCCCCAGCAGTAGGATTTCAGCAACTGTGGCTCTTCCTGCTGGTGAAAATCAGCATACCTCTTCCAGAACTGCTGGATGTCAGAGACCCCAAACAGGGATGACTATTTTGATTCTTCCTGTCAACTACAGACAGTTCATAATGGAGCTTGGATTCTTTTTTATGAAGGGATGAGTGTCTTTCAAAATGGATCCGCCATCTTGAAAACATTCCATAATAAACTTCTGAAAGAGCTGTTCTTGCTTATCTCTGAAGAATTAGGGGCATTTAGAAAACTGAGTCTTCATTTCAGTCTCACTTTAGTTGAGGGTTATTCTATGTGGTGGTATTGTGTTCCCCAAAATATTGTGTACTCTAATAAATTTATCTGGGGTCAGAGAACAGACAGCCACTAGATACAGACGCTAGAAAATGGTGGCAGTCACGCCTTTAATCCTAGCATTCCAGAGATAGAAATCCCTCTTGATCTCTGTGAGTTCAAGGCCACATTTGAAACAGCCAAGCCTGGTGACACACACCTTTAATCCCAGAAAGCCGGCCTTTAATCCCAGGGAGTGGTGATAGAAAGCAGAAAGGTATATAAGGCGTGAGGACCAGAAACTAGAAGCATTTGGCCTGGTTAAGCATTTGGTTGGTTAAGCGTTCAGGCTTTTAGCAACACAGTTCAGCTGAGACCCATTCTGGATGAGGACTCAGAGGCCTTCAGTCTGAAGAAACAAGACCAGCTGAGGATCGGGCGAGGTGAGGTAGCTGTGGCTTGTTCTGGGTCTCTGATCTTCCAGTTCACCACAATACCTGGCTCAGGTTTGATTTTATTAATAAGAATTCTTAAGATTCCTACTACAATTCTATGTATATGTCTCATGTCCTGGATTCTGCTTACAGGAATGTGTTGTGTTCCCCTTCATCAGCTTTTACTGTACAGTAAAGGCAAGCCATCTGTGCTGTTCTGTCCTCCCGGGGAAGCTTTGGCTTTCCTGACTTACTCAGTGGCATAAAGCTATAAGATAGTATGCTAGGAACTCCATTTACCCTTTAACTTCACCAGTCGTCTTCCTTTTCAGCATGCACTTCCACAGCAATTACCTCCCCTCCAGTGAAGAACCAAAGACTGCAATAGGTTTTGTAGAAGTCATATGGAATTTGTTTTTCTCACAGATAGAAGTTCTATGGCCATTAATATTTCTGCTTACCACATCCTATGGGTCATAAAACTGAATCTCCCCAACCCAGGGAATTTTCCTGCAGGTCTTCCCTGCTACGCTTCCCTTACAACGGTTTCTATTAAGTCTTTATTCAAGAGGTTTACTGCACAAACCAGAGGACTGAAGAGTAGCAATTTGTGTAAGAGAAAATGCAGTGTACAAATGTAATCTTGACCTGGCTCAAAGAGTTGATTCATCATTTTCTAAGATGCTGGAATCGAGACCCAAGTTTCTTATTTTTCCTTAAGGAGTTTACCAGACAGGCTCCTGACTCCATTCCTTGTCCCCAAGCAGGCTGCACTTGTAAAGGAATCAGAGATCAGAAATTCAATGAGCCAACAATATCTCCTAAAACATATGCAAATTGAAGCATTATTTTTAGATAATTCTATGTTTTCTCAGACTGGGGATTAAATCATAATTACTAATGTTCTTAAAGTGGTGCATAATTGTTGTGCTTACAATATCCACAATAGTCCCCAGAAGGTATGCACATGCATCAGCTTAGTTAATTGCCTTCCTAACCCTGTATTATGAGAAAAACCCATATCTGAAGGTCATGGTCTCTGAAGTGAATATACATGAACAAGAAGTTTCAGGACATGTGGTGGGTTTGTAAGGTTCCTTCTCACCAAACACAGC
The DNA here is from genome assembly GCA_902168425.1 of Peromyscus attwateri. NCBI lineage: Eukaryota > Metazoa > Chordata > Mammalia > Rodentia > Cricetidae > Peromyscus > Peromyscus attwateri. Next base: position 44,851 of record CABHPP010145191.1, read on the forward strand.
ATAAAGCTTTAAACTCAGGCAAACCTATACACAATCCCTCTCCAATCGGCTGTATGTTAGATGTGAGAATGTGAGTTTCACTTTTCTGTCAGCCACTCACGAGCAGTGTCTCAGACCTTCTTCCTAACCTTTCTCTGAATTTCAGTTTTCCCACCTGAGAAATGAGTTAACACGTTATGTATTTGTTATTATGACCAGTAGTGATGAACAGAGTGTGCCCAACACTGCATTTATCCTCCTAGTAACCATGAGCAGTTGTATCCCATTATTACAAATCAGCAGCAACATCAGTAACAAGAACTGAAATGCCTACTTTCAAGGTCACTGGTGTATAAGAAAATTGGTGGAATTTGGAGGAATAAAAACTGAAGTCCATCCTGGGTCTTTTATTTCCTAGTTACATTATTTTGAATAGAGTTTAGGCTCAATGTCTCTGTTTTTCTCTGCTCATCTCTTTTCCTCACTTCTTGTTTTCCTCTCATATTTCCTTCCTGTGGTTCCCCTTCCACTTCCCCTTCTTTCAAACCTCGCAACTTTCCTTCTTCCCTTCTTTCCTTCTCTCCCTTCAACCTCACCTTACTTCCTTTCTTTCTTCCTGACTTCCTCTCCTTGTTACCATTCTTTTATAAAACAAGACACTGTTAATAAAAGGTATTAATACGCACTAGAATTGTCATACGGCTCAGCTGAGCATCAATATATAATGTGTACATTAATATATATTAATACATTAATATATATTAATATATACATTAATATATACATTACAGATATGTAAATGATAGCTGTTGTTTTTCTCCCCATTTCTGCTAGGTATTTATTTCACTATATCATTTGGCTCAGTACAATCAAAAGCTGTTCTCTACAGTGCCTCATACATTTATACCAGTGACCACTCATTTTTAAGAAAGAGATTCTCCTTTATTTATTGCCTTTACTATGAAGAAGGTCAAAGCAAAATTGAAATATTTGTATTCCCTGATCATGGAAAATTTATTCCCTTAGCTAGCTTTTATCTCTATTCTTTCTACTTACCTTTCATTTTCAATCTATTATTGTGTTTTTATACCATAAGCTACTTTGAAAACATCTATACATTTCTTAAATATAAATTCTAATTCTTTAGGATTTCATGCATGAGTACTGTATTTATATCATTTCCACTCTTCCTTCTATCCCCTCTAATCCTCCCATTTCCATATCAACACTCTCTCCAATTCTTTACCCATTTTTTAGATTATTATTGTTACACACACACACACACACACACACACACACACACACACACACACCATTGAGTCCATTTAATGTTGCTTGTATGTATCTAACAGGGATTCCGTGGGATTAAATAATGTAATGAGGGACTTGTCCTAACCCTGTAGAGAACTGATTCTCTCGATCTCAGCTCTTGACCTAGGGGTGAGGCTTTGTGAGATTTCTCATCCGTGTTAGAGTATGTGGTGGTTTGAATGAGAATGGCCCTCATTGGCTCATGTATTTGAATACTTAGTCCTCAGTTGGTAGAACTGTTTGGGAAGGATTAGGAGGTATGGAATTGTTGGAGCAAGTAAGCTACTGGGGATGAGCTTTGAGGTTTCAAAAGCACAACACCATTCCCAGTCCTCCCCCCATTCATTCTTCATTCTCTCTCTCTCTCTCTCTCTCTCTCTCTCTCTCTCTCTCTCTCTCCATTCTGACAGTGTCTTGAAAGGATGCCAGGGTTGTAGCCATCATAGAGAAGAGTCAGACAGGGGTCAGCAGGCCCTTGGACAAATTGTTCTAAAAACAAAACAAAACAAACAAACAAACAAACAAACACCAAAGGATGTGCTGCCCCTCTGCCCCTAGACCCATACAATTAGGAGTTGCACAAAAACAAGTTCCAGATATATCCTGCCATAACCTAAAGGATATAATATAACATAACTGTCATAATAAACAAAACACCAGATATGTCCTGTGGGATGTTTTCTGCTGTTATAGATTGTATACCATAGCTATCAGAGGGAATGAGTTGCCTGCAGATAAAAATGGGATGTCTAACTATCAGAGGAAATAGGTCTGCTGATAATATAGATACAATAACATAAATTGCTAGAGGATATGGCAATTTCCTTGCAGCTGCAACTCTCCAATCTGTTCAAACCAAGTGTCTCTAACCTGAAGTAAGCACCAATCCTGAGCTTGTAACTATATATAGTTGGAATTCCCCTAAATCCCTAGTCAACTGGCAACAATAAAAAGACTCTTTGCTTTTGCATTGGATTTGGTCTCCTGGTAGTCTTTGGTGGACTCTGGATACAACAGTCTTAAGATATAAACTTCAATTTCCCACTCCAGCACCATGTTTGTCTGTCTTCTGCCATGATCCTTGATATGATATTAATGAACTCATCCTCTAAAATTGTAATCCCCAATGAACTATTTCTTCTACAAGTTGCCTAGTCACGGCATCTTAGCAAATGAATAGGGAAATAACTAAGACAGCGGGTCAACTGGTATTATTATAATGCAGACCTTTCTTAGGCAATTATATTGTTGAGATTGCATGGATGCAGCTTCTCCATCATATTAAAGGAGACACTATCTCACAACAGACTTCCTGGTCCTCTGGCTCTTACAATCTTCCTAGCCCCTCTTCCAGGATATTTCTTGAGCTTTTATTAGGTATAAGGGTTAAAATTTACATGTATCATTTGGATTTAGGCACCCTGATGCCAATTATCAGTTGTTCTCTGGATTTTTACCACTTCTGCATTTCTGTTTTAACCCCCATCTGTTGCAAAAAGAAGCTGTTTTGATAAAGGATGATAGCTACATTTATCTATGGTCATAAAGAGAAATATTTAGAATACAATTAGGAATTATTCTGATTAAGGATAGTGGCTATCAATTGTTCTAGGATCCATGAGGTCTCCAGCTACTGGTAAAATTACAAAACATGATAGCTATATAATAATGATTATATAATAATTTTTATGATAAATAATGTTTTTTGTGGATGTGACTTCTTTTGGAGGTAAAAGCCCATTTACTCTTAAGTACAATTTAATTTATTATAAGTAAACACTGAATGTCCACCTAGTCTCACTCCACTAAAATTGTAAGGTAAATTCCTATCAACAGGTTTAGAACTAAATTTAGAAAAATAAGATGCAAATTTGAAATAGGAGATTTTGGAACTTCGGTAAGTGTTAAGAGTATATAAGAAAGGATGGCACACGGGCTAGTTACAAAATCACTGAGCACTGCCAAAAAGCAAAACTATAAAGCCCATCTCACTACTTCCATTTCATTCAAATAATAATCATTTCAATTATACCACAGTAACCTCTTTTGCTCTCCCATAAAATGGGAATATAAAAGTAGGAAATTAGTCATATTGAGAGTCATCTCTTAAATTAACTTGGGCACATCATTTCTCCAGGAGTTATGAACATAGAAACACAAAATTGAGAAAGATGTTTCTACGTGGCCCTGTTTTCCAAATTTAAGTGAAAAAGAAATCCAGAACACTGGAAGACAATCTGCATGAGGTGGTAGTTAATGTCCTCTATAAATGATGACTTTTGAGAAGGAGGTTGAAAGAGATGAGACAATCTAGGCCATTTGCTAGAAATCTAAGAGGATGGTGGATAATAGGATTAGGGAACTCAAGCCATATCATAGGAGTAATAATGTAAGTCAGGGATGACAAATAGATTTCATCTTGCCAGCCAACTGTAGCTAATTGGCTGTCAAGAACATAAAATTGAGAAAGATTAGAGAATGCACCTCGGCTCTGCAGGATAGAGCTCTGTGACTGATTAGTGATGTCTGCCAAAGTACAGGCATGCTAGCATCCAGCAAATAATATCTCTATCCCATAGACAGTCGCTGTCTTACCTGTTTGTTTGACTGATTATTCCACAGTATCTTGGGATCCTTATTGTTGTTAGTGATCTTTGGTTATATCTTGATTAATCTCTTTGCTCTCATAGTGATTATTCTTTGTTGACTAAGGCAAATTATAACTGAGATTTTAATTATCTCTATACCAAGCATATTATTTTATCTACTTTAAATAAGGTTCTAGTGTTTAATTTTAGCATCTCAAGCATTTTATTAACAAACATGTGCTTTGTGTCCAATTTGGACAAAGTAAGACCTGTGTTATGCCCTTGGGATTATTAATAAGATGCAGGTTTAGTATGGAATCTCTTCAATCCTTCCATATACAAAGGACAAAATCATTCTATATTGGCAAATTAGTGTACCTGATATGGATCATGATTTATTAGGAATATGATTTATTATTTTTGAACCCATCTAGTTTTCTACATTCCTGTAATCATTTCTATCTCTAGCTCACATTTCATTTGAACTAATACTTGCTCTTGAAGATAACTTTAATTAAATGTAATACAGATATATATGATGCATAATAGATGTATTTTATAGCTTTTGATACAAGGATGTTGACTTATGATTTGTTCATATTATTACCCTTAAGCCATACACAAAAAACATTCACATTTTTGTTTTTGTTTTTGAGAAGAGAGGGTAACTATTTCCTGTGTCTCTTCTTGCATACTTGCAAAACACATTCTCATTTCCAGAAGAAGTGGCGTCTAACCTGGCTGTTTTGGGTGACCGATTATTAGAGAAATATTAGTAAGATGAGAAAGAGAGAGAGAGAGAAGAGAGAGAGAGAGAGAGAGAGAGAGAGAGAGAGAGAGAGAGAGAGAAGAGGTATGACATGTATCTCATTGATTCTGCCCATTAATAAAGTGCCGCTCTTTGCTGGGTGTTTATGATACACCATGCTGGGTCCCAGAGATATGGCACAGCTCTCATGACACTCTGATCATCATGTGGAACAAACAGACAGACAAGAATGAGAGGTGAAAGTTCAGGCCATGAACTATAGACAAGTCTTATTGGTTTCCTGTGGGAGCGACGCTGATCTGCTGAGAATGGATAGTACAGGGGGAAGGGAGATGAACACAGCACTGGCTAAATGAAGAATGGGGAGTAGAAATGCATATTTTTGTGTCATCAAATATCAGTCTTGTAATCTTGGGAAGAACATTGGTCTGAACATTCAATTCACTCCCATTTGTCTATATCATCTTTGGTTGGTAGCATTTAGCACTGAAACTTTTGAAAGCTCTGGGGAATCCCTATGCAAATAGGTGGGATTTGTTCACTTAAAAAAGATTCCTGAGACATAAACTCATTATTACTGAAAATCTACGTGTTACAAACACATTTTAAGAAGTGAAAGGAAGCACATAAAATCTGATTTTGTTATTTATCTATGATCAAACAATCAGAAGGGAGAGAAGTATAGTGATAGTACATGATTATTGTCATGATAAAGAAGAGCCAAGTTTGGTCTTCAACAAATCTAATCTTCAACTTACAGAAGAATAAATCAATTTCAAACAGATTTTAACAACTGTTAAATCTTTGGCTACTTAAATGAACCCAGATTTTTATTCCCCCCCCCATCCTGTCCTCCCCCACAGGAAAGTAAATTCATAAACTCACAGAAACAGAGCAATTCAAGCCCAATGTTCAAATGACTAAAATAGAGTTCTAGTCTGGTCTCATCTATATCAAAACTTAATACCTTTAAGAAGGAGTTTTCTATAAAAAGAAATTAATTTCATAGGTGATTCAAAGATCTAAGAATGTCATCTGCAACCCATTTTCAAATAAAATTATAGATTGTATATTGTTTTTAAAAAAGAAGTTTTCTTGAGACTGTCTCTTTTAGTAACGTTGAAAGGTCTACCCATAAAGTCTCACCAACATGACTGCCTAAACATGAGTTGAACAAGGACAAAAGTAGACATACCAAAGTAGACATGGGAAACCCACAAGGCTTCAACCCTACACAAAAACAACAAGCAACTAAAGAATGCTGAGAAAAGGAAAAAGTCTTCTCCAGAGAAGAGCACACTAGTTGAATATTCAATACCAAATGGTCAGCACTGAAAATTATGCATAGAAATAACATTATACAGACTGAGTATATTGCATTTATGAATATATATACATATGTATATATATATATGCATGTCACCACAATTTATGACAAAGGAGGCCATGAATCTGAAAGAGAGCAAGATATATATATATATATATATA
>CABHPP010145192.1:7422-37373 GCA_902168425.1 Peromyscus attwateri
TGATTCCTGGAAATAGAATTTCTGAAGTTCCTAAAAGTAATGTGAACTTCAGATTTTGATAGGGAAGAACTAGCTGTGGTGGCACATGCTTACAAATCCAGCACTTGAGAGGTAGAGGCAGGGGTTTCAGAAGTTCAAAAGTCATTCTCAGCTGTACAGTCAACAGCTGCATGAAGTCATTATTTTGGGCTAAGCTGCCACACAGCAGAATAAAAATCAAAACGGAGTATCTCATGCTGAAGTTCCGTGTTCTATTAATCCCTATAGCAAGAATAAGACATTCTTATTTGAATGTCTTTGAGCTGAATTTGAAGCAGGCTTGATTTTAATTGAGGTGCACTCAAGAGCTGGCCAGCGACTGCCTCCTAAGCCAAGTTAAAGAGAGAGCCCTACAATATTATTATTATTATTATTATTATTATTATTATTATTATTATTTATTGTTTTTTGAGACAGAGTTTCTCTGTGTAGCAGCCCTGGCTGTCCTGGAACTCTCTTTGTAGACCAGGCTGACTTCAAACTCACAAAGATCCACTTGCCTCTGCCTCCCAAGTGCTGGGATTAAAGGTGTACACCACCATGCCTGTCTCTTGATGTCGTTTATTTTAACAGCTAAGTAATACTCTATTGTGTAAATATACAGCCTTTTCTTTACCCATTCTTAGGTTGAGGGACATCTAGGTTGTTTCCAGTTTCTGGCTATTATGAATAAAGCTGCAGTGAACATAGTTGAGCAAGTGTCCTTGTGGTAGGATGGAGCCTCCTTTGGGTATATGTCCAAGAGTGGTATAGCTGGGTCCTGAGGTAATTTGATACCCAGTTTTCTGAGAAACTGCCATATTGATTTCCAAAGTGGCTGTACACGTTTACACTCCCACCAGCAATGGAGGAGTGCTCCCTTGATCCATATCCTCACCAACATGAGCTGTTACTTGCCATTCTGACAGCCAGTTGTAAGATGGAATCTCAGAGTCATTTTGATTTGCATTTCTCTGATGTGTTGTTGTTGTTGTTGTTGTTGTTGTTGTTGTTTTTCTTTTGAGGGGCCTGACACCCAACTCCCAAATAAATCACACATAGAGGCTTATTCTTACTTATGAATGCCCAGCCTTAGCTTGGCTTGTTTCTAACCAGCTTTTCTTAACTTTAAATTAACCCATCTGTCTTTTGCCACTGGACTTTTACCTTCTTCTATTTCTGTATATCTTTCTTTTTTACTCCATTGTTGGTTGTGTGGCTGGATGGCTGGCCCCTAGAGTCCTCCTCCTTCTCTGCCTACTTCTTTTTTCCAGATTTCTCCTTCTATATATTCTCTCTGACTGTCAGCTCCTCCTATCCTTTCTCCTGCCTCACTATTGGCTGTTCAGTTCTTTATTAGACCATCAGGTGTTTTACACAGGCACAGTAACATAGATTCACAGAGTTAAACAAATGCAACATAAACAAAAGTAACACACCTTACAATCATATTCTCCAACACTGATGGCTAAGGATGCTGAACATTTCTTTAAGTGTTTCTCAGCCATTTGAGATTCCTCTGTTGAGAATTGTGTTTAGCTCTGAACACTATTTTTAATTGGATTATTTGGCTTTTTAATGTCTAGATTTTTTTTTTTTTTTGGTTTTTCGAGACAGGGTTTCTCTGTGTAGCTTTGCGCCTTTCCTGGAGCTCACTTGGTAGCCCAGGCTGGCCTCGAACTCACAGAGATCCACCTGGCTCTGCCTCCCGAGTGCTGGGATTAAAGGCGTGTGCCACCAACGCCCGGCTTAATGTCTAGATTTTTGAGTTCTTTATATATATTGGATATTAGCCCTCTGTCAGATGTGGGCTTGGTGAAGATCTTTTCCCGTTCTGCAGGCTGCCATTTTGTCCATTGATGGTGTCCTTTGCCTTACAGAAGCCTTTCAGTTTCATGAGGTCCCGTTTATTGTCTATCTTAGTGCCTGAACTATTGGTGTTCTGTTCAGAAAGTTGTCTCCTGTGCCTCTTGCTCTTCTATCAGGTACAGTGTATCTGGTTTTATGTGGAGGTCTTTGATCCACTTGGATTGAATTTCATGCAGGGTGATAAATATGGATCTATTTGCATTCTTCTACATGCAGACATCTAGTTAGACCAGCACCATTTGTTGAAGATGCTTTCTTTTTCCATTGTGTATTTCTGGCTTCTTTGTCAAAAATCAGGTGTTCATAGGCATGTGGGTTTACATCTAGACCTTTGATTGATTCCATCGATCAATGTGTCTGGTTTTTAATGCCAATACCAATCTGTTTTTATTAGTATAGCTCTATAGTGCAGCTTGAAATCAGGGATGGTGATACCTCTACACATTCTTTTATTGTTTTAGCTATCCTGTTTTTTTTTTTTTTTCTTTTTCCCATATGAAGTTGAGTATTGTTCTTTCTAAGTCTGTGAGAATTTGTTGGAATTTTGATGGGGATTTCACTGAATATGTAGATTGCTTTTGGTAAGATTGCCATTTTTACTATGTGAATCCTATTAATCCATGAGCATGGGAGATCTTTTTATCTTCTGATATCTTCTTCAGTTCTTTCTGCAAACACTTGAAGTTTTTGTCATACAGATCTTTCACTTGTTTGGTTAGAGTTACCCCAAGATCGTTTATATTAATTGTCGCTATTGGGATTTGTTTGTTTATTGTGGCTGTTAGCATTTCTGACATCGTCTAGCCAGCACCCAGGGTCTTACAGTCATGCATGCACTGTCAATATTCAGGCAAATAACTAGCCAGCACCCAGGGTTTTATGGCTGCACATGCTTTGTCAGACCAGGGTCTTACAGCCCTATGTCATGTAATCTATGAGCAGGTGATGCGTGACTGCATAAATATCTGTACACATACTCTAAGGCCCCCTTTAAAATCAAGCTCCACCCTTTCCTCAGTCTCTCTCTATCACGTCTCTTTCAAGGCAGGCCCACATACCCCCCACTTCACTCCCTGCCAATAAACTGTTAATGTGTGTTTTGCTATATTTTGTGGTCCGTTCTTGCCGCTGTTAAATACAGCAGTGGCTATTGTGATTTATTGTTTCCCTGATTTCTTTCTCAGCCCATTTGTCATTTATAAATAGTAGGACTACTGATAAAAATAAATCTTTAAAAAGAAAGAAATTTAGAGACTATGGCCAGCGAGATGGCTCACTAAATAAAGCTCTTGGCCCTCAAGCCTTATGACCTGAATTAGATACCCAGAACCATACAAAGATAAGGTATAACTAACTCCACAAAATTGTCCTCTGACCCCACATGCCCTGTCATGTCCCTTTAACACACAAATCATGCATCTATGAAATGCATTTATAAAAAGAAAGACTTACATGATTTCCCTAAACTTCAGAAGAAAACATTGCTGGGTAGTATTGCACGCCTTTAATCCCAGCACTTGGGAGGCAGAGGCAGGCAGATCTCTGTGAGTTCAAGGCCAGCCTGGTCTACAGAACGAGTTCCAGGACAGCCCAGGCTATACAGGGAAACCTTTTCCTGAAAAATGAAACCCCCCCCCCAAAGATTATAAAATAAAAAATAGTTAAAAAAATAAGAAAAGAAAAGAAAGAAACTTGACATGACAGTATGAGACAAGGAACCTCCAAAGGTGCCATTAGGTCCATCTTTTGTTGTTGTTGTTGACCATCTACAGCTGGGCATGGGGCCCACCCTTAAGAGTAGTTTGTTTCCCCAGTGAGACTCCTTGGGACAAAACTACGTTTTCATTGTAAGTGGTTATTAGAGATAGCTTCAGGGTTAGGGATGGGGGCAGGTGTCCACTTCTCCTTCCAGCTCTAGGGCCCCATCTGCTGCAGCCCCGTGCAAGGGCTTCAGTCCCTGTGACTTCATGTAAGTATTAGTTCTGCTGTGTTTAGAAGGCCTGGTTTCCCTGAAGTCCTCTAAACCCTCTGGTTTTTATACTCTTTTTGCCTCCTCTTCCACAGGGTTTCCTGAGCCCTAGGGGAGGGATTTGATGGAGACATCCTAATATGGGCTGAGTGTTCCAGAGCCCTCACTCTCTGCCTATTGTCTGGCTATGGGCTTCTGTATTTGTTCCCATCTGCTTCAGGAAGAAGCTTCTCTGATGATGGCTGAGCAAGGCAGGGATCTATGAGTATAGCAGAATGTCATTAGGAGTCATCTTATTGCTACGTTTCTTTAGCGGAAGAGTGGTATTTGGCTTCCCTCTAAGTGCCTGGCTGTCTAGTCTCAGGTCCTTGGTTGTCCAAGCAATGTTCTGTATAGGGCCCACTTGTATTTCTTTTTACCCCACAGGTCTTCCTTATATATATTGTAGCTTCCAGTTTTGTGGTTTTTGGGGATTCCTGAGTGTGCAAATGAGTGGGTCTCTGTGTCTCTATCTATTTCTTGTGTCTTTTGGGCTCTTTTCCTTTTGTTTATTTTGTACTGTTCTGATTTTATAGTTTTGTTTTATCTTACTGTATTTTATTTATTTTACCCCTTAGAAGCCTGTTTCCTTTTTTTTTTTTTTTTTTTGAGACAGGGTTTCTCTGTATGGTTTTGGAGCCTGTCCTGGATCTCGCTCTGTAGACCAGGCTGGCCTCGAACTCACAGAGATCTGCCTGCCTCTGCCTCCCAAGTGCTGGGATTAAAGGCGTGTGCCACTACTGCCAGGCAGAAGCCTGTTTTCTAATGAGAGGCAGAAAGAGGAAGGATCTGGATGGGAGAGGAGTGGGGAGGAAATGGGAGGAGTAGGGGGAGGGGAAACCATAATCAGGATATATTGTATGAAAAAAAATCTATTTTCAATAAAAGAAAAGAATAAAGTATTTAGTCTACTGGGCTTGTTGTTGTTTATCTTATTTTTTTTGTTTGTTTGTGAGTCAGGATCTCGTTATATAGTCACTGGCTTAGAACTTACAGTGATCCCCCTGCCTCTGCCTCTTGAGTACTAGGATCACAGGCATGGGTCACCACACGTGGCTTGAACATATCTTTTAAGGACATAATTTAACCCATAACTAGTATTATTTAGAACAGCATACAAACAAAACAAAACAAAAAACCAACAACCCACAATGGTCCTATTCAGAGGTCTCTGATTTAACTGTTCACTTCCGTCTTATACCTGGAAAGCAGTTATAGAAGATAGTCATATCAATAAAGCTATGTTTACAGAAAACACACACACACACACACACACAAAAAGCATGAAGCAGTTTGGACTAAACCTAAGCATGCCGGTGTGAGACATATATGTATAACTTATGAAATGTTTACTAAGGCAATTGAGATCTAAAATGGAGCAATGTCCATTGGTTCATTGATTAGAAAACTCAGTGTTAGTAAGATGTAGATTTCCCCTAAATTGATCTACAAATAAATCAATCAGTCTTAGACCTCATTTGACAAACATTTACAAAGTGATTCTAAAATGCATAATGTATTTCAGGGGGCACAGTAAAGAAACTGCTGACATGACTGTTTGATTATTCAGGAAGGTTTTTACTGCAGATATGAGAGGGAGAACAGCCAGAGTCATATGGAAGCATCCAGAGCAGAGAGAAGGAGAACTAGACTGGAGATGGCCAGGGCTAGGGAAGCAGGGGGGAATGGTGGAGATGGGGAGAGAGCAAGAGCTAGAGTAGAGCATCATGACGGAGAGAAGAGTAAGAACGGAGAGCGGAAGAGGAAACGAGAGAGGGAGAAAGAGATGGCAAGATATAGTCAGAGCAAGAGAGAGAATAGTGGAGAATAGTGGGTTATAATGATGATGAGTAGCTTCAGGGCAGGAAGCCCTTGAGCTGGAGGGAGAGGACAGAGGGGTTTAGGGTAGAGGGTAGAAGAAGAGGCGAGAAGGGCTAGGGAGCTAGCATAGGCTTTGAAATGTGGAACAGATATCTGTGATACTGAGGGAGCCTGGAGGCCAGCATGGGCTTTGATATGTTGATAGGCTCTATAGGCAGCCACTTGTCCTTCCTGAAAGGAAAGGGAAATGATTCCTTTCAGCAAATGGGAACTGGTTTCACAAGTTCCTGAGGAATGCTGGCTTTTATCTAATCACCACAAGTCCTCCATAGTTCAGGTTGAGCTGTGCCTAGACTCAATTTTGGACTGAGTCAGTGGGCCTGACCGTTTGGGATGGGGGGATGGGGTACCCTTTGGACCTGACACATAGGAAAAAGCAAAGAAATAAGATTTGCCAAACAGTTTTGTAGAAGGGCTCATGTTAACTGATTGCAACTCTTGCCCTTAACCTACTATGATCAGGATAGTGTGAGGTTAGAAAACAGGTCAATGCCTTCAGGGTTTCTTAAGCTATTACTACTGAAAGTTTGGGTGAGGTGTTTGTTAGCAGTGTTCTATAGCTGTGAAGAGACATGTGACTACAGCAACTCTTTTAAAAGGAAGCATTTAATTGGTGCTTGCTTTCAGTTTCAAAGGTTCAGTCAGTTATCATCAAGGCAGCGGGGCGTGGCAGCACACAGGCAGACATTGTGCTAGAGAAGTAGCTGAGAATTCTACCTCTGGATCCACAGGCAGCAGGAAGAGAGCCACTGGGACTGGCTTATGCTTCTGAAACCTCAAAGCCCACCCCCAGTGACATACTTCCTTCAACAAGGCCACACCTACTCCAACAAGGCCAACCTCCTATCCTTCTCATGTAGTGCCACTCCCTGATAACTAAGTATTCAAATATATGAGCCTATGGGGGTCTTTGTTAGCATTTCTGACACCTCTAGCTGCTTCAAGGATCCTATAGCCGAGCATGCGCTATCAGTATTCAGGCAAAATGCTTAGGCAGCCCAGGATCTTAGGGCCACGTGTCACTATGTAATCTATGCACACTGTTGCATGGCTGGGAAAGCCTTTGCATGCATAAGCTCAGACCCCCTTAGAAGCAGACACTCTGCCCACTCCTTGCTCCCTCTCTGCCACCTCCCTTTCAGAGGCCCCCTCCACCAACCTCCTCTTTCTTTACACCCCCCATAATAAACTCTTAGAGTGGGTTTTGTTGTATCTTGTGGTCTGTTCTTGTTGCCAGTAAATATGACAGCCCTTTTTTTATTCAAACCACCACAGCGTTGTCACGGGGCACTGTCCTGTACATGGCAGGTACATGGATTCAGTCTGACATGACCTCATTTGTCTTTATATCACACATTACAACAAGAATAGCCAGAGTCCCTGATGGGTTTTCCCAGTTTAGTTTTCCAGCCAAGTATAAAAATAGAAAGGAGGTAAGAAAGAAAACAGATCAATGGGGGGAAAATACAGACTTCATCTCATAAGGCACCTTAGTGGAGAGAGAACGGACTTTTCAACCAATGCTGTTGAACCATGAGCAGTGGTAAGGACCAGGGGGATCCAGAGTTCAAGGTCATCTTTGGCTACAGCGGAAGCTTGAGGAACAGTTGGTCTACAGGAGAACCACAAACCCTACAGAAACCAGCAACAAAATTCCAATTGTTGAAAGGACTGGGCACAGAGGAGCAAAGATAAACTCAGCTTGTATTTTCTAAAAACAACAACGACCCTACCAGATACACAGAACTTTATGACCTTGGGCGAAGCAGATATTTGCTAGGAAATAAAAGCCCAGTAAAGGGGGAAGAGAAGCTAATAAATCAGACTTCATTAAAATGAAAAGCTTCTGGTCTTTGAAAGTCACTTGAAAATTGCCAGGATAAAGGCTGGGTGTGGTGTGGTGGAGCCTTTAGTCCCAGCACACAGGAGGAGGGGCAGGCAGATTGATCTCTTTGAGTTCAAGGTCAGCCTGGTCTACATAGTGAGTTCCAGAACAGTCAAAGCTATATATTGAGACCTGTCTCTCAAAACAAAACAAAACAAAACAAGGATAAGTCACAGACAGTGATAACATACTTATCTAGGGGGCTGGCTCAGCAGTTGAGGACACTTGTTGCTCTTGAACTGAACTCACCAGATTCAGTTCTTACTGGCGGCTCACAACTGTCTGTTACTCCATTTCCAAGGGACCCTCTTCCGGCTTCTGCATGCACTGAATGCATGTAGTGCATAGACATACATGCAGGCAAAACACTCATTTGCATGAAATAATAAAATTTTAAAAAAACTTTTGAAAATCAAGTAGATAAGATAGCACAACATCTGAAATGCATACACAAAAACAGCAGAATCAAGAATTTGAGTAGTGATTTATCTATATATGAATTTGGGTTACCTTAAGAAGGCAGAGGAGGGGGCTGGAGAGATGGCTCAGAGGTTAAGAGCACTGGCTGCTCTTCCAGAGGTCCTAAGTTCAATTCCCAGCACCCATATGGTGGCTCATGACCATCTGTAGTATGGTGGCTCATGACCATCTGTAGTGAGACCTGACACCCTCTTCTAAATAAATAAGTAAATCTTAAAAAAAAAAAATGGGGGGGGGTAGGGAGAGAAAAAGAAAGAAAATACAAATACATAAAACTAAGAAGAGTCTATTGGTTAATTGTCACATCACTTAGGCAGGGAAGGGATAGGGATGTGGCTCACTTGGTGGAGTGCTTGTCCCCCAGCATCCCATAAACCCCTAGGAGTCGGAAGCAAGAGTATCAGGAATGTGAGGCTAGCTTGAGACCAGCCTGGACTATAAAACACCCTGTCAAGGAAACAAACAAACAATACCTCACAGAGGCAGGGACCAGGGTTCCAGGGAACTAAGGCCTGCACAGGGAGGCCTAACAAGAACATGCCCAGCCGTGTGAGTCACCAGTGGGGTCACACAGCCTGTCAACTGTCCCATCTCATCTCAGGGCCAAGAGCTAACCAGCTCTTTGCATCCCACATAGAGGCTTCTCAGTTCACACATTAACTGGGCCATTGTTCTTCAAAGTCTCCATCAGACTGTTTTCAGGTGCCAGCCCAATGCAAACAAGCAAATGCAAACAAGATCTTCCAACCTAGTTTGGTAATGTAAAAGGACTTGCCCCTGGGGGTGCAATGCTCTTCCCCCATTCCTAAGTTCTCCAGAGGAACTTCAAAGGAAGACCCCTTACTAGGATGGGCCAGGTGGATGTGAAACTTTCCTTTGGAAACCACATCCCTAACTATGCATTAGTTAGTCTTAAGCTCTTGCTTTGGGGCCAGAGAGATGGGCTCTGTGGTTTAGAGCATCTGCTGCTCTTGCAGGCCACCTAGATGGAGCCTCACAACTACCTGTAACTCCGGCTCCAGGGGAACCCACCACACCTCTGGCCTCTGTGGGCACCCACAGTGGTGGTACTCGAGTGTGCGCACACACGCACACATGCACTCGCACACACATACATTAATAAAGAAAACTTTAAAAAAATACTTTTTTTTGTTTTGTTTTGAAACAGGATCTAACTCTGTATCCTTGGCCTCAAACTTGCCATGTAGACTAGGCTCTCCTTAAACTCACAGAAACCCACTTCTGCCTCCACGGTCCTGGAATTAAAGGCATGTGCCACCACCATGCCAAGTTTATTTATTTATTTATTTATTTATTTATTAAAAGGAACTGTTAATAAAAATAAATAAATAAAATTTGATGCATTTTACTAGTAAGATTACATTATCTTTCTCTTAGTTAAAAAGATACTTTATAAAAATATTATATAAAGAAACAACTGAAAAATATACCTTACATGTTTTGAAGATCTGGGGAATTTTCAAAGAAAATTTATTTTTGAATCCAGTAAGTCCTGAACCCTTTGTATTTACTCTGTTTCCCAAGAGAAGTATTTCTTTTCTTTTTCTTTTTCCTTTTTTTTTTTTTTTTGGTTTTTTTTTTGTGTTTGTTGCTGTCTTTCTTTCCGATCATTCAACAACCTGGAAAATTTTTTTTTTTTTTTTTAAAAAATGAATTTTTTTAAAATGAACTTCACCCCTGGGATACTAATGATTAACTATCATTATTTTGAAACTGTGTAGCCCTGGGTGGCTTGGTTCTCAATTTGTTGTTTAGGTTGAACTCAAATTCATGGCAATCCTCCTGCCTCTGGTTTCTGAGTTCTGGAATTACAGCTGAAAGCCACTGTGCCTACCTGCTTTTTAATTTTAATTTTTAAATTTCATGTGTTTGGGTGTTTTGCCTCCATGTAGGCTGTACACCAGGTATGTGCCTAGTGCCTGCACTGGACAGAAGAAGATATAGGATTACTCTGGAATTGGTACTACAGAGAGCTGTGAGACACCATGTGGGTGCTGGGAATTGAACCTGGGTCCTTTGGAAGAGCAGCCAGTGTTGAGCCATTTCTCCAGCCTCCAGTTTTTTTGTTTGTTTTTTTGATAAGGTTTTATTATTTATTTATTTTTCAAGCTATATTAATTTATTGTGTGTTATATGTGTGCATGCTCTGGCATGCATGTAGAGGTCAGAGGACAACTTGTAAGAGGTGTTTTATGTCAGGTCCAAAGGAAGCTCCAGTTTCCCAAACTCCAAAAGGCAGTCCAATTATCTAGAAAGGGGCTCTGCATGTAATATAGGGAGATTTCTGGTGGCTGGATTAAAGCCAACGTTCCTTAGGAACTTGGGAAACTTGTTCCCATTGGCCAAAAGGAGTCATTTCCTTTATCTTTGGCAAAAGGATCACATGGCCCTACCATTGACAAACGCCTGTGATGCCTACCAGCATTTTGAGGTCCATGCTAGCTAGCCTTCTGGCTCCCTCAGCCCCTACTCACAAGTGCTTGTTATACCCTTCAATGTCCTCCACCCCAGCTCACAGGCTCCCCTTCTCCCATGTATAATTCTTGAAAATGTCCCCCCTCTTGATTCTCTCTGCTTTCCTGAGAGACAGCCTTGGCTGTTTGGAATACACTTTTTATTTTTCCACCCACGGAGCAGCCATTTTGGTCTCCTTACTGTGCCATTCAGTTTTTGATTCTGGGGAATCAAACTCAGTTGTTAGGCTTGGTGACAAGCACTTTTATCCACTGAGCCTTCTCAAGGTCCACATTTACTGTTTCTGAAGCTGGCCTTGAACTTCTGGCCTCAAAGAGATCATCCTGCCTCAGCTTCACCGCAACTCAGAGTACAGGGGCTTTTGTGCCTAGTTCAGTTAAACTAATCTTTTATTTATTTATTTATTTATTTATTTGTTTATTTATTTATTTAATTTATTTAAAAAAAAATTACCCTCTCCCAGACAGCTAATAGAAGGCAAGTGATGTTTTCTTTTTTCTTTTGAGACAGGGTCTCATGTATTCCATCTGGTTTCAAAATCACTATGTCTCCAAGTACAACCTTGACCTTCTGATTCTTCTGCCTCTACCTTCCTAAGTGTTGTTAGTACAGGCCTGCACCACCACCTGTTTTATGTGGTGCTAGAGACAGGACCTGGGGGTTCATGCATCCTGAACAAGCTGTGTTCCCAGCCTGCAACTGTTGTTTTCAATATTCTGCTAAGAAATCTCCTTTTCTGGATCACCAAGAATGTTAGGTATTCCTACCTTTCTTAAGGTGGCTGGAGGAAGCCTACCAATTGTTTTGCTACTGTTCAATTCCCCTCCCTCCCCTCCTTTCTACCTTGTACGGGGGATCGAACCCAGGGCATTTTGTATGCTAGGTGTCAGGTCCAAGGAAATTCCATTTCCTCAAACTCCAAAAGGTAGAAGGGATAAATGGCTATCAGTGGTGCCTATTAACATACCACAGTGCATGCTGGCCTCCAGGCTCCCTCAGTACCACAAGTACCTGTTACACATGTCAAAGTCCATGCTAACATAGCTCTTCTTATCTCTTCCCCATACCCAAAACTCCCTCAGCTCACAGGATTGCTTCCCCCAGCTACTCATGCTCCTTATAACCCTGCTATTTTCACTATGCTTGCTCCCTCTGTTTCCCCTGCACACCCCTCTGCTCTCCTTGTAATAGGGCCCCAGATCTTAGTAGGTCCCAAAACCTTAGCATAACTGACTCCATGATGAAAGTACCATTCAGACCATAAAACTTGTTATGCCCAGATTGCTCCCCAAAGAAGCCACCGGAGACTTTAGGTACAGAATACAAAAGCAAGGTTTATTCAAATGGAGTTTACAAGCCACGGTCAGGGAAGCTCATCCAGAGCACTCACTCATAGCAGTGAGGCTGGAAGGAGCTTGCCCTTTCTTGGGGAAGTTAGTTTTTATAGGCAAAACCCATAAAATTTCTTAGAGGGGAGGGGGTTAGTACGGGTCCATCCTTGATTGGTCCAGTTTTTCCCGGGCCTGGACTTGGTCTTATTTTAGCTTATCTGTTTGCCCTGTCAGGAGTTTTACAACAACATCTCCGGGGTCCGGGAAGTTTGGGATGTTTTATGACCACTTAGCCTCTGCCAGATGGTTGAATATCCTGACTCTGTGTTTTCTTAAGTTTCTGTAGCTGATAAAGCCACCTGGGAAGAAGGGGTCTAAGTTCTTATCTACACTTAGGAATCCTGGTTGGGGGTTACAATTACCACTTTGGGGGCAGCCCAGCACAAGTCCCAGGCTTTGTCCTTGAGCCACCATGGGGGCTGGCTGGCCAAGCACGTACTGACTGTGGGGGCTGGCTCAGTGGTCCAGGCTCTGTCCTTGACTCATGCACATAACTCTAAGTTGGTGAGGGGCTCCATACAGTAAACATCTGGCTGAACTTTGAGCAGTCAGAGTACGTGCAGAAAGGAAGCTACTGCAAGGACTATCTATATCTTTTGTTCACAGCCCTCCCAGAGACTGCTTGCTCAAGTCTCAGCAAACTGAAATCGAGGCCTGATCTCTGAGAGAAGACTGAGCAGCCTGTTATGGCATCTGCTTGGTCCTTTCAAACTCAGCATTGTAGACAGCACCACCTGCCAAAATGAAAACAAAGACCTAATCCATCAGAGTCCATAATTCTGGGGAAAAAAAAAAATCTCTAAATGCACTAACCTGCTTTTTGGCTTCTAGAAGTTCCCCTTCTGGCTAACTGTTCTTGTTAACTTAAGTTTGTCAACCCAGGATATGGTTTTTGTGCTTAAAATCTCACCCTGAAAAAGGCTCGGGGCTACCCTGGGATCCCAAACACCCCCTGTAGTCATTGGCCAGCTAATAAAGACTTCCTATTGGCTTAAACCCATGTCCTAGCAGTCTTCTCTGGTGGGTACCCCACAATACCCTGAGCTATCCCTTTCTCCGTGTTCCCCTCTCTCTGCTTCTTCTGTGGCCAGGTCTGGTCTTTGGTCTGCTGCCATGTTCTTTCTCTGCTCTGGACTCTTCCAGATGCCTCTGTCTGTTTTCTCTATCATATCTATAACAACAGTCTTCCCCTTAACCACACTATGGAGTGGTCATGTTGTCCATTTAGACACTAGGCAAGCGCTTCACCACTGAACTACAGTCACGGCTATCTTCCACTTCCAATGATCTTTCTTCTCCCTTTGCAGGGCCAGCTTCTTGCAGCCTCAGTCAGAACTCTGTAGGAGTCTCCTCATTGTCTCTGTAGCTCCTCCACTCCTTGTTCTTTGTGTTTGGGGTGCTAGAGATTGAACCTTGAGGCCTGCTTTCAATCTCCTGCTCGATTTCCTGTCTGACTTCCCTCAGTGACAGACCGTGACCTCAAAGTATAGGCTGAAGAAACCATTTCCTCCCCTAAATTGCTTTTGGGGCTGGTGTTTGTTATAGTAACAGAACGAAGCTGCAACAGCTGTGCCAACCACCATCCCACCAATGTCTCAGCAGCGCTGAGAAACTGAACCAATCTCTAGTTGCTGGCGACAGCTGAGACATTGGCTCTGCAACAACCTTGTTCTCTTTAAGCTCCTTGAGGGCCCCGGGGATGTAGCTCAGCAGGACAGTGCTTGCTTAGTATGCATGAGTCCTAGATTCACAAACAACCGCTCCCCTCCCAGATGCTGTTGTTGTGGCTAAAGCTTGCAGATGTAAATACTTTGTCCCTTTGAGGTATTTATCTATGTTTTATAATCCTGGAATGTCTTTCTTCCGGAATTGGGAACCACACCTTTGAAATGTTATCATCAACAAGGGAAAGCCTTTGTTTACTACTCTCCGAGGAAGGGTGGGAGCCTGTCACAAGCACCAGTTTAAGAATAAGAAAAGCCAGATGTGGTGCGGACCTATGATCCCAGAGCTTGGGAGGCAGAGGCAGGAGAATCAGGAGTTCCACATCATGCTCAGCTACCTACCAAGTTCATGACCTAAAGAAAGGTCTGTATCAAAACAAATATACAACCCCCAAAGCAAGCAACAAAATATAACAAAAAGAGCAGAGATGATATAACCACACCCTTTAAAACCTTCAGCCCTGGAGCTAGGGAGATGACGAGACAGTTAAGAGCACTTCCTGCTCTAGCATATAACCTGGGTGTGGTTCCCAGAACCTACATAGTAACTCACAACCACGTGTAAGGGATCTGATGCCCTCTTCTGGACTCTGAGGGCACCAGACACTGCACATGGTACACATACACACAGGCAAGACACATACACACATAAAATAAAATAAATACATCTTTAAAAACGAATGAAAACTAAAACACTTTAACACATGGTTTTATGGGTAGGACAGGCTCAACTGTGTGGTTCTGGTACCCATTGTCCAATGAAGAGACTCTCAGACAGTGCTGGAGATGGACCAGCAGGTAACAGAGTCACTGAAGTCCTGGAAACTCCCTCAATTCCTGCTCTTAGGGCCCCACCCTATAAGGTGACAGTTGAGCTCACCTGGGCCTTGGAGTTTACAAGATGAAGACGCCAGTGGGAAGGGCAGGAAATGCAAAGTCATTTCCAGTCCAGCCTTTAAAGTCAGACATCACTTACGCATAGTAACTTACGCAATTATCCTGAATTGAATGTTGCCTACTCAACCATGAGTCAGAAATCAACCCAGAAGAAGAGAGAAGAAAGAGCCCTGACTCATAGAATCATGGGGAGCACGTCAAGGCCACACTGGAAAAGAGAAAGAACCCAGAGTAGAAGGTGATGTGGCCATCTTTGGAAAACACAACTGGCCACAGTCACCTGCTTTCCAAGGATTCAGATGTAACGTGTTATACCGTCTTTTCTGTCCCCAAATAGACATCCTCTGTTATGGTGATATTTTATTTGTGCTGAAATGTGATTTTATTTGTATGTTAATAAATAAAGTTACCTGGGGGTCAGAGCTAACAGCAAGCCATAGCAGAAGTCTGGTAGTGCTAGCACACACCCTTAATCCCAATCACATGACAGAGTCTGTGTGTTCAAGGATACAGCCAGCATGGAGACACACGCCTTTAATCTCAATACCAACCATAGAGACCTAGAGGTCTGTATAGAGAGGCAGTGACAAGGAGGTCATGTGGTTGGGTTTACAACCAATGAGAAGGCAGAACAGAAAGTCAATAAAAAGACACACAGGAAGTAGGTTCTCTTTCTCAGGGGAAGGACAGCAGCAGCAGGGAAGGGTAAGAAAGGGTTTTTAGTATCTGCCCTTAGCTACTGCTCTGACCTCTTGGGCTTTTAACTCTGCATTTGGCTCTGTGTTTCTTATTTAATAAGACTGTTAGATCTACACTTCGTTGCCTCTTGTTTTCTATTAGAACACTCAATTCTTTAGAAATCTGTGCTTCTGAGATTCTTTTTTCCAAATTCATGTCTTGGGCAACTGTTGACTGCCAAATTGTCTTCGTTAT
Source organism: Peromyscus attwateri (assembly GCA_902168425.1). Lineage (NCBI taxonomy): Eukaryota > Metazoa > Chordata > Mammalia > Rodentia > Cricetidae > Peromyscus > Peromyscus attwateri. The sequence continues at coordinate 23,005 of CABHPP010145192.1, forward strand.
TGTTCTAGCACTGAACCCCAGGGACACCAGCCCCCTGGGATTTTTATATTTGCTACTTTAAAAATAAAGTCATAAAACTGGTAATGAGATATGAAAATTAATAACATTAATCTTTCTGTCTTTGAAAGTAATTACATAGTCACTGCACAAAGTTGAGAAAACAGAGATTAAACAAAATAGTGAAAATAAAATCAGTTCTGTTGTGTTTCCAAAGTCCTGAGAATCTCAATAATTTCTTTCTCTCTCTTTCCTTCTTGTGTGTGTGTGCACATCTGCATGCATAAACATGTGTGCATGCATGAGGCACATGAGTGGAGGTCAGAGAACAACCCTTGGGAGTTGATTTTCTACTTTCAGCATGTGGATGCCAGAGGTGGAACAGAGATCGTTAGGTTTGGAAGCAAGTGTCTTTGTACCTTTACTATCTCCCAGCCTTTGATAAGCTCTCTCTCTCTCTCTCTCTTTTTTGAGGCAGGGTTTCTCTGTGTAACATCCTTGACTGCCCTGAAACTACACTTGATCTTAGCCAAAAGGCTGAGAAGCGATGGTAGAACTCTCTTTATATACCAGTCTGGCCTTGAACTCACAGAGATCTGCCTGCCTCTGCCTCCCAAGTGCTGGGATTAAATAATAAGATGTAGACTAAAAAATTTTGAGCCACTTGTGACACATAACACACATACACACATGTACAAGGAAGCATTCACACATATATATATATATAAGGTAAAAATGAAAAATGAAAAATAAATCTCTGAAAAGCCAGCAAAATGGCTCAACAAAAAGGCATTTCAACTTTCAACTTGAGGACCTAACTTCAATTCCTGGAATCCACATGATGGAAGGGGAGAAGCAGCTCCAGCAACTTGTTCTTTGACCTCCACATGCACACTGTGGTGCATATGCACATAAATAAGTATATAAATACATAAATATTTTAAAAGAAAAGCAAATCAATAAGTAGTACACTTAAAATGCAGACCTAAAAAAAATCTCATCTCAGCAAAAAAACAACTCATGAAGACTGTATCCTGGGGCTCCCTCAACAACTAGCAGGCAGCTCAGTCAGCCAGTTTCGTCTTCGCAGTGTTGTACCCGTGTCTTGAAACCCCCAGAGACCACCAAGGAGCTGGTTTCTGATGCAAGCACACAAGGGTCTTTTTATTGTCAGGTTCGAGCATGGACCACTACCCTATGCTCAGATGTAGCAGATGGAGGGAAATGCGGCGGCAGGCTCAGGGGTAGAGAGTTTTTAAAGGAAAAACTGCCAGCTGGGAGTTACATGCCTTGGTGTTTTGGGATTGGGTGAAGGGATATGGGACAAGGTGATTTTTTGAAACTATTGGTTAGATTTTTGATGCAAAAACCACAACCTGCTGACAGGATATCTGGATATCTGCAAGAGCCATAAACCACCAACAGGATGTCTGCAGGAACATCTGGATATTGTTAAACTTTACTGCCCTGTTTCTTAATTGGCTGCTTCTAGGATATCTGTTCGAATTTCATTGTCATGGCCATTCCTGAGGTTCCTCCTGGAGCTGAGTATAGCCGCCGGTCACCAGGTGGTCTAAGATGGTGGCCCTTTCCTAAGATGGAGTCTGCAAAGTCAAGTCTAGGCCTTCATATTGCCTTCACAGCAGCTCACTGCTTATATAAGGGAGGAACACTGTTAATCATGCAACTTTAGGAACTTCTCGAGTACTGTAAGTTTCATTCACTTCCTGAGTCTATGGGCTTCCTTCCTCCTTCAAAGAAAACAGCTATACAATATTCTACCACTTCCTCTAATGTTTACTTTTGTGTGTGTGTGTGTGTGTGTGTGTGTGTGTGTGCGTGCAGGATCTCAGTCTTAAAATGACTCCTTTTGAGCAGGGTAGCCTGAGACCCAGGAGGCTAGCCTGGAACTCACAAGCACCAAATCTAGTCCCAACCTCCCAAATTGCTAAGATTACAGGTGTGTGCCACCAGGCCTGGCCTAATGTTTATATATATTTTTTTCCTGTTTGTTCGTTTTTGAGACAGGGTTTCTCTGTGCATCTCTGGCTATCCTTGAGCTCTCTCTGTAGACCAGGCTGGCCTTCAGCTTAGGGATACACCTGCCTCTGTCTCCCAAGTGCTAGGATTGCAGGCCTGCACCAGACTGCCTGGCATATATGCATCCTTTAATCTCCTTTTCCTCAATGTTCTCTGAGCTTTGGAGGTGATGATACAGATATCTGTTTAGTTTTTCAGTTTATGGTTGAGTATCACAACAACAGCCACTTACTCTTAGGAGATTGACTGTTTATAAGTTTCTGTATTAACCACTGCCCATTGCAAAAAAAAAAATCAGTTTTCTTCTATAAGCAAGGTGAATCACACTAATTAATAATCAACAGGTGTAAACTCAAATGCTTAAAATGCAGCTTGGGACTGGGGATATAGTATACTTGGTAAAACTCTTTCCTAATATGTAAACAAAAAAAACCCCTGGATTTGTTCCCCAGCAATACATAAAACTGAAGGTGTTATTTGTCTGTACTCTCAGTAGTAGGGTGGCAGAGACAGGAGGATCAGGAGTTCAATGTCATTTTAGCTACACAGTGAGTTCAAGGCCAGCCTGGGCTATGTGAGACCCACTCTTAATAATAAAAATAAAAAAGAAGCAATCTGAGGAACACATGTTGTATGGATAAAACATTTCCTGGGGAGACACAACACATATCTACTTACCCCATACTGGAAGCCCACAACATACCAAAGTACAACTTGGTGAACCAATCAATTTTATTGGGCTTTCCTTCTTTTCTTTTGGTTTTCGAGACAGGGTTTCTCTGTGTAACAGTCCTAGCTGCTGTGGGATGGTCTGTATGTCTAATTGCTCTGATTGGTCAATAAATAAAACACTGATTGGTCAGTGGCCAGGCAGGAAGTATAGGCGGGACTACCAGAGAGGAGAATTTAGAGAACGGGAAGGTAGGGGAGACACTGCCAGCCGCCACCATGACAAGCAGCATGTGAAGATGCCGGTAAGCCACAAGCCACGTGGCAAGGTATAGATTCATAGAAATGGATTAATTCAAGATGTAAGAACTAGATAGCTAGAAGCCTGAGCCATTAGGCCAAACAGTTTAAACAATATAAGTCTCTGTGTTTACTTGGTTGGGTCTGAGCGGCTGTGGGACTGGCGGGTAACAGATTTGTCCTGACTGTGGGCCAGGCAGGAAAACTCTAGCTACACCTAGCTGTCCTGGAACTCACTCTGTAGAACAGGCTGGCCTTGAACTCACAGAAATCTGTCTGCCTCTTTCTCCCAAGTACTGGGATTAAAGGTGTGCACCACCACTGCCCAGCTTTATTGGGGTTACTTACAGGAATATGGTGAAGGATTACTTACAGGAGCAGAAATGACTCAAAGACAGCTTTATCACCAAAGCCCACTCTGTTGTGGGTTATACACGAGAGACAACTGTTTGGACAAGGGTTTAAGTCAACAGAAAGATTATTTATTTATTTATTTATTTATTTATTTATTTATTTTTTTTATTTTGGTTTTTCGAGATAGGGTTTCTCTGTGTAGCTTTGGAGCCTTGCCTGGAACTCACTCTGTAGCCCAGGCTGGCCTCGAACTCACAATATTACAATTTTACTAGCTGACCGTCAGCTATACTGGGTGACTACATTGGGGATCCCATTGTAGCACCCAGCCTTTTTCATGGTGAACTTTTAAGTACAAAGACCGTATCTTGGGTTGACATTCTTCAGTTAACAATAATAGTTAGCCAGAAGCAGAACCACAGAGACCAAAAGGCAAGGTTATGATGAACCACCCTGACTCCATCTTAAGATTAGAAACCATGTTTTTACAGGGTCAAAATAAGTTCAGATTTCTATTCACTGCAAAACTCAAGTTGACCTAACCTATTCCTGGAATTTGACAGGTTCCACACCCCTGAACTCTTCCCTGATAAGATAAGGTATTTAGTAGTGTCAATCTTATATGCTGTCTGCTTCTGTAATTTGTTTGCCAAATCCTTACATCACCAAATTCCTCTGGAAATCCCCAGTCTTCACCTTTTTCTCCTATAAAAGGAGGCTTGAAAAGTTTGCCCACACTGTTCTCCGAAAACCCACTTGAGAGAGGCAGTCCTGTGCACAGTAAAATACAGCTTGTTTAGCTGGCTTTAAGTTGGCTAGTGGTCTTTACTCTCACTCAGTGGGATTAACTGTTAAGTACTCTAAACTGTTAGAAAGCTTAGAGACATTCCCAGAACTGTGAACTTTAATGGATTAGGCTTTGTTTTGGTTTTGGCAGGTGGTAGTGTTATGGCCTGAATGGTCCTTCCATCATGGGGTCAGTTATGCTAAAGTCTGGGAACCTACTTGTAGGGCCCCGGCTCCCCATATTTGAGTAAACTGTTTGCCTGCTTGCCGACCTTGACCACATGTCCTCCCTATGCTAATTCTCTGCCGGTATCCACCCTCCTGAACTCTTAAGGGAAGTTCCTTGTTTGTGTATCCTGCATATTGGGCGTTAACAGCTTAGATGCAAGAATGTAGTACATTCAGTAGCAAACTTCTGCCCTCTGGGGATCCTCCATTGTGCTGTAAGACTATTTAAGGTTTCCTCCCTCTTTCAATAAATGGCATTCGGCTTTCTGCTGAGGCGAGTGACCCGCTGTCTTTGTCTCTGTTTTTTGATCCACAGCCCCTCGCTCGGACATGGTGAACGGGTGGTGGTAGCGCGGGCGTTATCGCTACACTTACTAAGGTCTGGGATCCTGTTGCACACTCCAGCATGCCAGATGGTTCACAAAAGCTAGGAACTTGGAGCACACTGCACAGCCTACAGGCAACCCAACAGGCTGGGGAGTTTAGTTGGTCTGAGCCTCTTTTAGGCAGCTTGCCTACTTTCTGCTTCTTTCAGGCTTCTTAGGTGATCGCTGCTTCTTCCAGGAGTCTAGCCTTGTCTGAGAATCTTCTTTGCAGCCTGGCTTGTCTGAGAGTAACTCTTAGCAGTCTTTGCTGTTCCCTCTTGGAAGGGAGAGGGCCTAATGAATCTGATCAGTTTCAGGGACTTCCTGAAGCTATTTTGCGGTTTACTTTCTGCTTTACAGAATCTTCCCTGGGAGATGAACATTTCAGTCTCTGGGAAACTGCTATACGACATCATATCTGATTAACAAAACAATAGCAGTGGTTTTTCCCATGGGGATCTATGATCTTTTAAGCCACTGTTTGGGGGAGTTTTTTTGAAACAGTTTCACTTGGTAGCCTTGGCTGGCCTGCAACTTGATTTATAGATCAGCTTGGCCTCTAATTTACAGAGATCCACATGCCTCTGCCTCCCGAGTGCTAGAATGAAAGGTGTGCACTCCCATGCCGTGGCTTTGTCTTACAGTACCCATCACCAGTTCTCTTCAGAAGGAGCGGGCTTAAATCCACGGAGAAAGTAGTTTGTTGGACTCAATAATTGTACCACTATTGCACCAGTGGGGCTTATCTTGCCTGGTGTGGTGGTCCTGTAGTGTATAGAATCTCTAGCCCAGGAGGACTGCTGGAGACAGTTTCCCCCCAGGAGCCTGTATCACACCTCGGGCACTACGACAACCACCACCCATGTGGTGTCTTCAGCTATAGAGACTTCCATCTAGTTCTGGCGTACTGTCAGCAGTGACCGCAGCTCTATGGTTGTGGAGCCTCCAGGCTTGCCCCGCCAGAAACTTGTCGGGAGGTAGTTTACCTCTGATACTGGAAGCCACATCCATCTTGCCATCCCCAACTTCTGTGGCTCCTGGGAGTGGTGCTTTCTACTTATACAAGTGCCTTAATTTAAACTCCTCAGCTGCTGTCCTTATGGCTCTTTCAGGTACTTTTTCAAATTTGTAAGAGACTCGAGAGGGTTACGTGATAAAACCTTTGTTCAGAAGATAGGTCGTTATCCTCTGTCCAAGGGTCAGCTCATCTTGGGTTGCTACGCTAATCTGATGGAGGCATCTTCTCAATTAAGGTTCCCTCTTCCCAGATGACCCTATCTTGTGCCAAGGTGACAAAAAAGCTAACCTGCCCAATAGTGGAGGGGTTGCTTACTTGAGTAAACATAGGTGGTACAAAGACAGCTGTAACACCAAAACCCATACCCCAGCCTGGGTAACAACTCATGAAAATTGCATTCCTGGGGCTTCCTGCAGAGCTAGCAGCCAGTACAGCCAGCCAGGGTCTCCCCTTCCCAACAACTGTCCATTGATCTTACAAGCTTAGGGAGGGGCCTTGGGTGTCTTGTAACTTACAGGCGTTTCCTGAGTCTTCTAAGTTTCCCTGGGCTTCCCTCCTTCCTCCAAAAGAGAAAGCTTCAATTAGAAATTAGCCAGAGAGTAATGGAGCTGGTAGGAAAGCGCCCTCACTGGATCATGAAAAGAGGATGGTGAGGCAGATCCATTTTAGGGGGATCAGAATGTCAGGTGGCTGAGGAGTTTTAAAACCATCTTCTTAACTGGATGTGTGTTTTTCTGTGATGAAGGGATGGAAGCTTAGGCTACCTGTTGTAGTCTCCCGAGGCTCCCGTGTGATGGGAGCCATAAGCCTAAGTGACCCTTGACACACATGCCGCCATATTTGGGCTTCTCTTCTCTTTTCTTAGATGTTGGCCTTGCTTAAGTCTCCATAGCACCAGACCCTCTACTCACAAATACCAGAACCTCTTCTCAGAAATCAGGTGACCAAGCTGCAGTTAGGCAATTAGGCAGTTAGGCAAGAGTAGATAGATAACCACTATAGCAACATTCCCTGCTAGCTGAACAACCCATGATTAAAGTCCCCTCCCTGCTTGTACCCCACTTTGCCCCTGCCTATATATGCCCTAAGAGGAAAATAAAATTTTGGAGCTTGGTCAGACATCCTGTCTTGCTCTCATTCTTTGTGTCTCTTGTCCCTTTCATTCGCCGGCCCTCCCTTCAGGTCCCCACTGAGGACCCCGCTGGCCAGGGCACCGTGGATGGGTGATCTGTCTTTCTTTATGTCCAACCATCTGCGTCACACCCTGAGCAGGGAGGGGCAGTTGATAATGTTCCCATTTTCTCTTGGCATTTTCTCAACTCTAGGCTCAGACTCCAGTTTTTGGCAAATATTTTTTCTTCTAATGATTTTAATGTAGCCTGTTAAAGAGCTGAATTTATACTGTGCATTTATTCTTTCAGTTTTCTATTCTAATCTTTGCATTTAACAATCCATTCATATAAATGATCTACTCTCTGTACAGTATTTCTGATCTACAGATACAGCTGCTATTGAATACTGAAGGTGTAAACTTTCAGATCTTTAGTTAATTCTCTGCTAGAGAACTTTTAACAACATTTGAGAATACAAGCATTGCTAACTTAAGAAAAGCGTTATTTATTTGTGTGTGGGTGGGAGGGGATGCACATGCCATAACCCATGAGTGGAGGTCAGAAGACAACTTGTGGGAATTGGGTCTCTCTTTCTGCCAGGTGAGTCCTTGGGATTGAACTCAGATCAGCAGGCCTGGTGTCTGGTGCCTTTTCCTGCTGAGCCCCCTCACTGGCTCATTTGTTAACTTTTGGCTCTGTATTTTTTCCAGTCATTTATTTCTCTGAAAATTTAGACAATTTTATTCTTATACAATTGAGATTATATTGAGTGTACTACTTTGTAACCTCCTCTTTCCATGTGATATACAGATGTCAATAATAATTTTTAATGGGGAGGGTGGAGAGCTGGCTCAGCAGTTAAGCACACTGGTTTCTCTTTTATGAGACCTGGGTTCAATTCCCAGCACCCACACAGCAGCTTACAATTGTCTGTAACTCCAGTTCCAGGGGATCTGATGTCCTCTTCTGACCTCTGCTGGCACCAAGCACACACGTGGTGCACAGGTATGCATTCAGGCAAAACACTCAGACACATAAAAAAATCCTAAAAAAAAAAATCATTTTTAATGGATTAATGGTAATCTGTTAATATAATTATTCCATTAATTAACTACCTTTTGCCTCTAATTCTTTACTCTTACCAAAGATAGTGAAAGAAGAATATTTAAATGGAATTTTTGTGTACAGTTGTACATATTTCCTAGAAACAAGTGGAATGTCTGGGTTAAAGAGCATACAAATAATCTATCCATTGATTTTCATAGCCAAACAGCTCTCTAGGAAGGTAATATTTGGATTCCCCATGTTGACTATTTTTTAAAAATATATTTAGAGATCGATTTAGAAAATAGTCACCCCAAACAAAATCAAGGTGTTTTTATACACTTGGGGGGTCCTGCATGTTCTACACCTGTTCTGTCTTCCGTCCTCCTGAGCTCCAGCTCTGTGACTTGTTCTCTGTGTGACCCTAGTTCTCTCTGCTCAAGTCTCTTCTGCTTTCTCTCCGATTTCCACACCCACTCCCTTGCTGGCTCAGTGTGGCACCTTCCCATCTCGGAAGTCCCACCTTGTCACTGCAGAGGGTCTTCAATTGTAATGAGGAGGATGGCTTATGCAGCAAGAGATGACCGCTCTTGCCGAGGACCCGAATTCAGTATTTAGCATCCATTCTGGATGGCTCAAAACTTCCTCTAACTCTAGACTTCACACCCCATTTTGGCCTCTGCAGGCACCGGTACTCGAGTTTACATACCTTTGCACAGACACACTGACACGTAATTTAAAAAAAAAAAAGAAATAACTCACCAGGCGGTGGTGGTGCACGCCTTTAATCCCAGCACTTGGGAGGCAGAGCCAAGTGGATCTCTGTGAGTTCGAGGCCAGTCTGGTCTACAGAGTGAGTCCAGGCCAGCCTGGGCTACAGAGCAAGATCCAGGACAGGCACTAAAACTACACAGAGAAACACTGTCTCAGAAAAAAAGTAACTCTAAAAAAACCCACCACCATCCCCATCCCCATCACCACCACCACCACCGCCAACAACAACAACAAAAATCCAAATCCAACACCACAAAACCAGAAATCTGAATGGGAGTTTAGCTGTATTTTGATTGGTGCATTGATAATTTTTTTGAAACTGGAAGACTTCTGACAGTTTAATTCAAGTGATCCCTCTATCCCTATAGTCTATATTCTTTCTCTGTGTATATACTTTTATGTTACTTAACATACTCTGTAATTTTTAATTTTTAAAAACTTTTTGTGTGGTGGGATGGGGGTGTGGTGAACATGGGCAGTCTTCATGTAGAGGTCAGAGGACAAGTTTAGGAAGTCAACCTCACCTTCCACCATGGTGTTCAGTCGTTCAGGCTTCCATGGCAAGCACTTTTACCTGAGGAGCCATCTCTCACCCCACACTTAATAACTAGAGGGCTACTAATCTAAGTGCATGTTTATGGTGATATTTTATTTCTGGTGAAATGTGATTTTATTTGTATGTTAATAAATAAAGTTACCTGGGGGTCAGAGCTAACAGCAAGCCATAGCAGAAGTCTGGCAGTGGTAGCGCATGCCCTTAATCCCGATCACATGACAGACAGATCTCTGTGTGTTCAAGGACACCACCAGCATGGAGACACATGCCTTTAATCTCAATACCAACCATAGAGACCTGGAGGTCTGTATAGACAGGCAGTGACAAGGAGGTCATGTGGTTGGGTTTACAACCAATGAGAAGGCAGAACAGAAAGTCAATAAAAAGACAGATACACAGAAAGTAGCTCTCTTTTCTCACGGGAAGGATGGCAGTGGCAGCGGAAGGGTAAGAAGAAGGGTTTTTAGTCTTAGCCCTTAGCTGCTGCTCTGACCTCTTGGGCTTTTAACTCTGCATTTGGCTCTGTATTTCTTATTTAATAAGACTATTATATCTACACATGTTTCCTTCTGCTTAGGGATAATGGGAACCAAGTCTGTTTGTTTAGGAATTATTTATTACCTACTTATTTTGGTCTTTTGAGACAGGGTCTTATTCCAGTGCTCAGGCTGTCCCTGAACTTGTGGTGATCCTCCTCTTCAGCCTCCCCAGTGCTAGAATTACGGCCTGAGCCCCCACATCTAGGTTTGTTTATCACTTTTAACCCAAGGTCAAATGCTGACTACATGGTAGATGTTGAATTGAGTTTTATAATCCTATTCCCAGAACTCTATCCTAGATGTAAAGCCTATTTTTTTTTTTTTTTGGATAGAGGGTTTCTCTGTATAACAGTCCTGGCTGTCCTGGGACAGGCTTTGTAGACTAGGCTGGCCTCGAACTCACAGAGATCCACCTGCCTCTGCCTCCCAAGTGCTGGGATGAAAGGCATGCACCGCCGCTGCCGCCACCGCCGCCGCCGCCGCCGCCACCACCACCACCACCACCCCAGTGAGGATTTCAATTTTAAGATTTGCCTCGTAGTCAGCCTGGGTGACTTTCTGAGAGTCTGTTTCAAATGTAAAAATGTCAAAAGAGATGGAGCTAGAGATGAGTGGTAAGGCATTTGCCTAGGAGGTGTAAGGTCCTGGCTTCAGTCCCTGGTGTGATGGGAATGTGGGGGAAATGAATTCTTACTTAAACTAAGAGGAAAATGACATAATATTTAGAGACTGGGAAAATGAATTTATTTACAGATCTGGCCAAACTAGGGAGACAGATATTCTCCGCTGTGATATTTTGTTTTGTTTGTGCTCTAACAAATAAAGCTCGCCTGAAGATCAGTGGGTGGAGCTAGCCATTAGTTAACTATAGAGGTCTGGAGGTCTGTACAGACAGACAGGAATCTGGCTGGGCAGAGAGAGGAATATAAGGCAGGCGGAGCCAGGAGCTCGGCCCCTTTTCGGTAGGAGAGTTTGGAAAGGTCAGAGGTGACTTTGGCTGTCCTTTACTTCTCTGGTCTTTCAGCATTTACCCTGAACTCTGACTCCGGGTTTTTATTATTAAGACCAATTAGAATTTGCATCACAATTCTTGCTAGGTTTCTGCTTGGCTCATAGCACTGCCGCAGAGGACTGAGGAGATGAAAGAAGATCCAGGAAATGTGCTGTGTGGGTGGTCTTCTGGGGGATGGCACATGTAGGAAGTCTTCTCTAGGAACAAGTCTTAGGACACTATGGCTTCTGTGGAATTTCCTGGAGGAACCTAATCCCTAGGAGCCTATATATATTACAGGATGAATGATTGCTGTTCTTTCCTATAAATTGCAGTAAAAATAGCACCTTTGCTAAGGGCCAGTTCAATTAATTTTTTAGTCAATTGTGTCTCTAGCTTACTGACTATATAAAAAACTTTAAAACAAATAAGTGAATTATTGAATTGCTTTCCCTATTTTTGATTTGACATGGTATTTTCCTGGCCATTTTAGGTTTTTGTATCCATGGGTTTTTGGTGTCTAAACTTCAAAATTATCTCATTCCCTTTCAAGGCCAAAGGGAAGACACGGTTATCAGTTGTTGGAGACTGACCCAGGCCTGTGTGAATTAGATCTATTGTGCTTTGAAATTCTGCTAGGAGTCTTGCAAAGACAGGACGGCCTTGGCCTAACTAAGAAGTATACTTTTAGATATAGCCTTGAACAGTAATCGGCCAGCTGCAGAGCCTTGGACCAAAGAAACCTCCCCTCCCCCCCCCATCACTCTGACTTCTTCTGAAAATTTTCCACTCTCCTTTCTCTGCCCCCTCCCTGCCTAAAGCCTTGTATAAAAGCATTAGCATTCAGTTAATAAACGAAGCCTTGACACGACTCAGATTGACTCAGTGTCTCATTTGTGCTCGGCTTCGTTCCTCTCTCTCCCCATGATTCTTTCAGGTGTTTCCCGGCTCGAGACCCACGAATAACTGGACCTGCTGGACGGGTCAATCAGTCAGTGTCTCCCATCTGCTGTCACCTTGGCTTCGGCAAAGCCTGAGAGTATGGAGTAAACCCTGCCCCCCCTCCCAGGGTAATTACCTTGCTGGTGAGGTTGCTCCCTGGAGCAGAAGTGATGGTTCTGTGGGAACCAGACAGATGTCCTCCAGGGATGACAGCGACAACAGCTTCTTTGGACCTTGCAGAACCAGAATTAAGGCTGGATCAGCCCTATCAGATTTGACCAGGACTGTTTAATCATGCCAACCTCCTGTCCCTCACCCCAGTTCTTCCTTCAGTAAATGTGTTGCCCATCTCAGTACCCCCAAAGACGGACTTGGTGTCACTGATTCCTTTATTTGTCCTCCCCAGTGTGGGCACATGGAGTAAGTCTCCTCCCTCTATTCCCCATGTTTCTCTTCTATTTTATTAGCTTAGAGGGGCAGGTGGTCAACCGCCAGAGCTGGGGGTTTGCCCTAAGACTCTGGATACAGTGTTTCACGTATGTGTATTAACATGGTGATGACCAACGCCTACGGTCAAAGCATTGAAACTTACTCCTATCCTATTTGGAAACATTTAATTTTCTACTCTCAAACAAAATCCTTTAAAAACACTATTAGTTACTGGAGCTGGAGAGGTGACTCAGTGGTTAAGAGCATATACTGCTCTTGCAGAGGATGCAGGCTGGGTTCCAGCACCCACGTGGCAGCTCACAACTGTAAGTACCTGCGGTTCCAGGGGATCTGATGCCCTCTTCTGGCCTCCTTAGGCCCTGCACAGTGTGGTGCACATACACGAAGGCAAAATGCTCATATAAATAAAATAAAAGTAAGTAAATTGAAAAACAATCATGATAGTGTATGCCTATCATGGGGGGTGGAGGTACATGTGCCACAGTGTGGAGGTAAGAGGACAACTGTGTGGGGTCAGTTTTCAATTTCCACCTTTTTTTGTGGCTTCTGGGGATTGAACTTTTTACCTGTTTCCTTTCCTGGGGGACCAGCCTCAGCAGTTTCGGAGGGTCTGAAGAATGGGATACCTGGAAGGCACAGTAACGACTCAGAGACAGTGTTCGCGCAAGCTGACAGGTCACTTCGGGCTTCTGCAGTTGCTAAGTAGCTTCTGCTACAGCTTCTGCTTCTGCCTTGGTAATCTCAGTCTTTCATTATCATGAGCAAGGGGAAACAGAAAGAAAAGGGGAAATCACCCAATATGGAGTGTTCTCATGATTCCAAAGGTTATTCTTAGAAAATCACCAATATATTTTTTTTCATCATTTTTGATTAAACACAAAAACTATCCCAGGCTTAACACCAGAGCAAGCATGATCTATTTTTATTCTTTAATGATTATACAATCTTCTGAGCATTTGACCTAGAGACTAGCAACACGCAATTTCACAAAAAAAGGTAAAAATAAGAACAATGGTTAATGTACCAGACAGTCATTTCCTTCTCACACAGCCTGCTCTGACCTCAAGACCTCTGCAGCTGCCTAAGTTCCTCCTCAGTCCTCTGCAAACACCAAGCCCCATGACTGGTGGGCTACAATGACCTCAGACAAGGTATCTGTCCCTGCAAGTCAGTGACTTTTGTCCTCCTTATCCCAACAGTTCCAAGGAAGACCTGATCCAATTTGCAGAGCTTCCATGAAAAAAGCTCACCTTTCCTGGCAGCTCTTTTCAATCCAGGAACCCAATAAAACTTGCAGCAATCACTCCAATCATTGCCACATTGTCTCCACACTCCTTCAGGAGGAATGAAAAGTATCTGGATTAAAGTTGCCATCTCCCTTTCTTGGTGGAGGCCACCATTCTCCTCCTATTCTAGGTTCCCACACTTCTCGTTTGTCATCCCATCTTTATGTTACTCCATCCACAGTCTTCAGCCAATACCCCTTAGGGTCTCAAGTTTTACACGATGCCTTTGGAATATCCTCAGAAACGGAATTATTCTTCATGGCCAAACTGAGTCCAGTGCACTGATACACATCATACCATGTGCCATATATAGCTGACCACACATTTGGTACAGTTTATCTAAGCCTGAAAAGCTTCCCTAGGCTGCAGGTTCTTTCCCATGACCTGCATCACTGCCTTGACCGCAGCCTGGGTGATCATCTCTGTATAATTTCCCATGAAATTTGTTTTATTCCCATCCTGTTTCACAGAAAGTACCATTGGTCTAGGAACACAGAACATGAAGATCAGCTAGAAGAAAAAGATTAGCATCACAAGAAGTAAGTATATGGAGGAGAACATGACAAGTGCATGCCATAAAGCATGACCTCGGGCATGTATGCATTTCTGCCTTGGTCTTCTAGAGGCATGCAAAGCAGAAGATCCGGAGGGGAATGCGTGGAGGGTTGGCGGTCCACGATCTCGGGTCCCTCATCTCCAGTTTCTGCTGGCAGCAAGTCAGGCATCTTGTATGCCGTCCCCGGCACCCATTGATTCTTCTTCTTGGCACACAACTAAATCTTGAATCTTGTTTGCTGTCAAAACATTAATATTGACTTCCTTTTGACCTAGTATAGTAAGGATTCCTCTCCTCCTCTGCCTCCTTCCCTCCTTCTCTCCCTCCCTCTTTCTCTCTCTGTCTGTCTCTGTCTCTGTCTC